>JBBPDA010000081.1:2653936-2665449 GCA_037974385.1 Arnoldichthys spilopterus | reverse complement strand
TTTTTTAAAATACATATGTGACCAAATATAACAATATTTGTGTTATTTGTTGAACTTGGTTTTCTTCATCTACTTTTTGGGTTTGATGATGTTTAAGGTCACATTCATATAAAATTACAGAAAACTTTACAGGGTTCACAAACCTTTAAGCACCACTGTATTTTCAATCTTAAGACTTTTTGCTAATAAAATGTTCTCTAAAAGCTAAACGAAGAAATAAATACTAATGTGACAACAAATACTAAAGTGCATAGCGCTCATGATTACCTGCCTATAATCCATTCATGCATTAATCCACCGACAGATGGACCCATCAGGAACACTGTAATCAGTGATTGCTTTTAGTTACTGTGGTTCGAAACCGAAGAGAAGGAGTACAGTGGTGTGCAGATTTACTTAGGAAAGCTGAGGGTGAGGCGCAGTGGTTTGAAACACATTGTGCCGCTTCACGTGGAGAACAGTTTACAACGCGCAGGAAAAGCAATGAGAGTCTTCTGTGTCTTAAATTACATTTAAAATTCAGATCAGCATTTTCTAACCTGAATAAAATAATGACACTGCATGTTTACACACTCCACGACCACAATTCTTCATTTTCTCCCTTTCAGTTCTCTCCCGTCCTTCCGTTACACTCTCAATCTACACTTCTTTTTACTCTCTTGCTCTACTTTAACTTCTCTGTATCCCTCCCACTCTGCGTCTGTTTCTTTCTTTACTCTTTTCTTCATCTCTCTACTCTCTCTGATCCACCCCATCCCCTTTCTCTTCAATCCTCTTTCTTCCCCTTCTCTCTCTAGTCATCTGTCCATCCAGTCTCTCTCTCTCTCTCTCTCTCTCTCTCCTAAAGCTGCACAATATATTGTCTTTTAATGGTTATGACAATACTGGTCTTTGATATCTTGGAAAGTCACAGCATGCAAATGAGACTAACCAATCACATTCAGGGAAGCCAGTGTAGGTCTGTGGACATTCTTTAATTCTGCTCCCAGCTCTCTCTAGATGTAAATGAGATCTAGCCATTTGGGTAAGGGTGTTTACAGAGGCACCACTGGTGTTTACGATCAGGCACTCTTTGTTATGTAGGATAGTCTCCTACCCCCAAGGAGGCCACTAGTCCAGCTCACAAGTGTGAACTTCTTTAACTCTGAAGTATAAAGTCACAGAGTACCATGATATAATACCAGATATGCCATGTCTAGTATCAAATGAATGCTCATGCCATGAGGAATCACATGATCTGATGTATATCACTCAGGGTTCTGTGTACACTGTGTTATATCATTTAACTTAACTGGTCATTCTGAGTGGCTCCACAGTAGGATGCCTGCTGTGGTTATTGGCTGGTACAACTGTTTGAACTATTTGGCTATAAAAGGGTGAGTCACAGATTATCACATTGGAATCATTTTCCCGATAATAAATAAATAGGATATATAGTTTGTTAAATGCAAACTCTCACTGGAATCTCAGTCCAACACATACTAAACGAACTGGAGATCTTAATGCAGTTAACAGCACGGTTAATATTGGAGTCAGATTAAGATAGTGTGCCCACCGTCGTTGGTCGGGAACAAACACGTAAACTGGGGGAAAAAGGTCGAACAGAAAACCCTACACCAGATAAATCACAGTGCCTGTAGGACAAGGCTGGAAACCTTTGAGCCCTCAGAGGACACTGCATGAATAATGCATGCTACAGTAATTATCTTGTCTTTGGCCTATGCATCACATGTTACTTTGTTATTTTGGCCAAACAGCTCTATCTACATTATTCCGGAAGGCCTGGTCTTTGCATAAATGTACTTTGGCAAACTGTAGCCTTACCCTAATGTTCTTTTTGGAGAGTAAAGCTTGCTCCGGACACTTTTTCACAATTTCTTATTGCAGATATATGTACGTGCACAACAACCAACAGCTGCCAAGGTTATCTGCCTATTGCGGGATGAAAGCCTAGGGTTCTTGAAGGCTGTTTTTTGCTTCAGATGGTCTACTTTTAGACTGAATTTGCTGTTGCGGCCAGTCCTAGACAAACGTTGCTGGAAATCTACACTTGTTGATGATTTGCATTACAGTGGAACATTTATTGAATGGAAGGTTAATAAAAAATACAACTTAAACCAGGTATTATACCCTGTTATGCTGCACATAATGAAATAAGAGTGAATGCAGTGCAGAAGGAATGTAAACATGTATTTTGTAGTCCAAACATATCTCTTGTTTGTGCTTATTGGAGTCCATCAGTGCAAGATGTTTGGTTTTGTTCACTTCTCTTATAGCTTTTCCATAGAAACTGCTCTTAGGCGTGTTTTTGAAAGGGTGGACCTGAACCGTCTGTCAGAGGTCAAAAACTTTAACAGGTGGTGTCCAGGGTGGGAAAGGTCTTTCAGTATGTTAGCTGCTGTGTCCAAACGTTGAGACTTGAAAAGTTACTCACTTTATCTGTAAGGTCTGTATCCAAGAGGGTGATTTTTTGCTCAAATATGCTGCAAATATCAACAATTTTCATGGGATGTGCTTAAATGTTCTTCAGGGCAGTGGGGGCCACTGCACTTGGGACCTGAAGGTTATAGGTTCGAGTCCCGGCCTGGGCACCACTGACGTACCGTCCCACTACACTGCTCCCTGGGCACTGTTGGGAGCTGCCCGCTGCTCCACGTGTGCACGTGTGATGGGTTAAATGCAGAGGTCACATTTCATTGTGGCGCCTGAGTGTGTTCACAATGACAAAGAGTCACTTTCACTAAATTTACTGTTGCTTATCCTTTCTCCTTCTTCTGTCTATGCTGATTTTCTCTCTACTCTTCAATCTTTCTTCTGTTCCTCTCTCTTTCCATTTACTCTTTCTGTCTGTCTCTTTGTTTCTGTCTCTCTCTCTCTCTCTCTCTCTTTTCCATCTTCTCTTTCTTGCCATCTTCACTTTCTCACTCCACATCCTCTCTTTTTATCTTTCTCTTTTTTTCTCATGCACTATCCCTGTACACTCATCTCTCTCTCTGTCTCTCTCTCTCTCTCGCTCTCTCTCTCTCTCTCTCTCTCTCCTTTGTGTATAATTTATGAATGGAGGGGCTGTTTTGGAGCGTTAATAATTGATGCTAGTCCGGTTGCGTCCTTTGGGACATGGAGAGAAAATGGCTGAGGGAGCAGGAGGATTGTTGGGTTTTATGCCCTCTATTCATCTCCTTTGATCTCTCTTTCTCTCTCTTTCTCCCTCACACACACACAGCACAGAGAATTAAGGTGAGTGTTGTTTTGCAGGGTCTAGTAAATGAAGAAGGCTGAGAAAACACACAGAGAGGGCAGAGATTTGTTCCTCATTATCTGTCTATCCATCCCTCCCTTTTCCTCACCATCTCGCTCACCTGCTCTCCCCCTCCCTCTCTTTCTCTGGGGAGGTGCTGCTCTATTGTGAAATGACTCCAGTGGTACGAAGCAGCTGAGATTACTCATCACAGGCAGCTGAGTAATACAGGCAGCAACAGCCTATGGTTGAGCAGGACTGAGCGATATGAACCAAATTCCATATTGCAATGATTTCGCTACAGGCTGCCATTACGAGGTAGTTTACCATATATTAAAAACATTAGCAATAGTGTGTAAGTAACAAGTTTCATCATGATTCAGTATTTGCTGCAATGTGATTCAGTTTGATACTGGTGTCTGCAATCAATATGAAACATGATACAATTTCACACAATCTGCAAAAACAGCTTCTCAGTACAAAACACTTCATGCAACAAAAAGTGAAGTAAAATGAAATTGGGGAATGAAGACACACACAGATTACATCGTTATGTTACATTGGCTTGTGGATTATTTTGGTCAATCCCACTATCCCACTTTTGTTCATCAGTGGTTTAAAATGCCGAAAATGTGGAATATTTATTGATAATTATCAAAAATTTTGTTCTGACTATTCTGAACCGCCTATTGTCCAATTGACCTTAATGTGGGCTAGCTCCGCAAAGTGTCAATCAAACAAATCTGCAAAGTGTCAGCAATTCCAAAGAGCATTTTAGCACTCTGTTGGGGTTAAAAACTTATCTTAAAATGTATCTTTTTCTTAAAACACCTGCTAAATGCAATGATTATCAATATAACAACACAGACACATCCTTTATTCAATTTTTTAAAAGATTTAAGCTAGCCCTAAATGCTAAGGTGATTCTAGATGCTGATATTCCCTTTAATTAAGTGATACTGCGGAATACCAGTACAATACACTATGTAACCCTACGCCTAAAAGACAGGGCTGCTGAAAGATACTGCATGATTACAGTAGAGCCATCTGAGCAAGCCTAACTGATTTTCAGCCTAAGATCATTATGAATCGCTGTGAGACATGTACTGGACTACAGGAAGAACTACTTCAACAGAAGTAATAATAATTGTAACACTAAAAATAATTATAATAAATTGTATTTATATAGCACCTTGCACAATCTGAAGGTCACATCACACGCAAAAAAAACCCCAAAGCACAAATGACAATTACGTTAGTAGCCTTCCGTTCAGATTTAGGGGTAGAAAGGGAAGAGCAATCACAGAGAGACTTGAGGAGGAGAAGTCCAAAGTTTGAGGCCTATGGCACTCAAGGAGCTGCCTCTCATAGTGAAAAATCTTGTGCGAGGGACAGGCAGAAGATTACTACAAGAAGACCTGAGAAAGCGAGCAGGGGAGTAAGGCATGAGGAGATCAGAGAGGTAGGGAGGAGCAAGATTATGAAGAGCTTAGAAGGTGAGAAGCAATATTTTAAACGTGATTCGAGATTGAATAGGTAACCAGTGCAGCTTGAAAAGGCTATGTGGATGCTATGTGTGAAAGAGAACCCGATCTGCAGAGTTCTGAATATACTAGGGTTCGTTTTTGTAATGACTTTGCAGAAAGACCAATAAAGAGGGAGTTACAGTAATCAATATGAGACATGATGAAAGCATGTGCAATGTTTTGGGTTTAATTAGGAAGCAAGTGCAGCGCTTGATGATTTTAAGGGGTTTTTAATTTAAACAAAACAAACACTACGAAACAAACGAATAAACAAATGAGACTTAGGAAAAACACAACGAAGCTGAGTGCTAACATACAAAGTCTAAGGTACTAACAACAAGGTTAATATAACAGTGGCAGGACAACAGTAACCGACAGAGACAGAGGCAAACACAGGGGTTTAAATAGGGAGCACAAACAAGGGAAACCTGACACAAGGGGAGACTAGGGAAAACAAGGCGCAGGTGTAAAGCGGGGCTAGGGTGTGGCTTAAACAAGAGCACATGGAAAAACCCAAACAAAAACACAGACGGGGACATGTGGGGACAAGACAGAACCTCACAGCATGAAGAAGAGTAAAAGAGAGAGAGAAGTGAAAGTATACACAAGAAAGCTTTCATGTCTGGAAAGAAAAAGGTTTTTTAGTGAAACTTTCGGTCATGGGTGGGTTTTTTGTTTGTTTTTCTTTACTTATTGATAGATGTTGAATCAAAACAAGGCTGGAATCCTAAATACTGGGAGATAGCTTTTAAACAATGAAGCTGCTTCTGAAGCTAAAGCAACAAGGCTTGATGGCCAATACCCATATAATAAAATTGTAAACGTGGTCAGAACTCTCACCCTCACTGGACAGAATGAGTGAAAAGGAGTCAAAAGAAAATCATTTCAATTCTTAGAACATTAAAGTTTAATGTACAAAATTCAGCAAACAAACTGTGTGGAGTGGAGTGGAGTGTGGTGAGTATGGATTAGATATATTAGTTTAAATATGTATCGGAGGTCTCAACCCTCTGGCTGTATTGACTGGAGTTTCTTGACCACAAGCATAAACAAGCTGTTTATATATAAACACACAAACACACACACAATCATGTGGAAAAAGTAAATCTCATTGAAATTACTGATTTTCAACATATCTAAATTGACAAGCATATATTTCACTGTTTGATGCAGTCCCGAAAAAAGTGATTGTGTTGCAACAAATAATACACAGCATTGACACATAACATGCTGTGAAGCATGGTGATGGAAATGTAATTATTTTGGGCTGCTGTGCTGTATCAGGGTCTGGGCAGCCTGCAGTCGTTGATTCCACTATGCATTCTGCAGCTTAAAAAACGAGTGATAGAAGGTAATGTGAGGCCATATGACCAAACGTTAAATTTGACCCAGATCTGGCACTTTCAACCACTTTAGTAAATCCATCAAAGCTCAAAAAGAAAAAAAATGGCAGGATATGGAATGGCGTAGATTTGAACGCCACTGAAAAGCTGTGAGGGATTTTCAAAGGGCAGTTCAGTACATTCAACTCTCAAACATCTTGCAGCTTATGGAATTTCTTCATGGTAGAGTAGACACAACTGGTGAACAATTAAGCAAAAAAGGAAGGGGGCAATACTAGCTTCTGAGGCCAAGGGTGCACTTACTTTCTCTACAGAAAAATATTAAATATATCTTTATTGTAGAAGATTTTTATATTTTATAATGTAGAAGATACTGAACTTGTGCCCTGGAAGGTATAAGTGAAAATGAATGCGGCCTGAATGGAAAGTGACCAATCAGACTCTTCTCTATTCTGTTCCAGTCTGAGGGTGCCTTGTTCTCAGATATCATTGAGAGGCTCATGACAGCTGTAGCTGAGACCACCAGAAATGAGGTATGGGGCAAATTAGTCTCGATTCATTTGTATCCAGTACAATTTCGCTGTGGAATTGAGCAGCACAAATCCATTTTCCCGCACGCAACATGCATAATTGAAGAAGGCCTGATTCAGTGCACTGGAGCTTACCTTTTCACAATCTTTACTGTCAATTTCACCAAAGAATGTATAACAGCCCCTCATCCTACATTTTTCTTGTATTCTATTTTTAGCGCTGAGGGGAAATTGTGATGTTTAGGTGAGTTTATGACAGAAATACTTTATATTTACATGGCATCCTTCCAACTTCTAACCCCTCAAACCAAACAAACCATTCTATTCTTTGCCTTTAAAACAAATATATGTAAATAATCCATGTTTTGATTGGTTGCCCTGCATTGCTCTCTGTACAAAAATACGGGATACAAAACTCTTAAAAATGTTAGTGTCAAGGGGCGGAGCTAAACTGCTGTAGCTAGCTTTGTGGAAATGTATAAGTGGGTTAATAAATACACTGCTTATTTTTTACATGTCCATGTATTTCTGTATTTCCTATGTTTCAACACTTGGTCAACATAACAGAAAAACAAACTTGTATTGTTTTTTTTGACGAAATTTTTTTTTTAAGTATGTAAACACTAGAAGTAAGCAGGCAATTACTGCTTACATTCACTCCACAGTCCATACGGTCCAAATATATAAAACTAAACTGTTTGTTTTTGTGGCGTCACCTTCTCGATCTAAAGCAGTTTAGACTGATTTTTAAAATAGGACACGGTACCAGTTAGTCAGAACAGAGATTATTAACTTATTCCTTCAACTCATTTTACTCATTCTTATTTGAATTTTTAAATGCAAGAATAATGATATGGGCATGTTAACAGTGTTTACATACTACATCAGCCTTTTTTTTTCAGAACAGCCAAGAAAATCTGTTTTCCCATGATGTGGGCCCTTTAATTGTCCCCAGTGGGCCACCTACATGTCAGCGGAACTCTGTATTAAGAACATACTGACGCCTAGAAATCAACACTAGGGGCAAAAAGGCATTGTGTGAAATCTATAAAACATGATGCTGAGCCTCAGCGTGTTACAGCGTAATCAATAAACGCATTATCGCTGGTGCCAGATGCAGTGTGATCTCGTACTAATGTCTTAATAAAGCATCCTCTGTCTCCAAGACAACCAGATGGACCAAACTACTGCAGCTGGGGGGGGGGGGGGATCTCCATCAGATAACAGATCTTTGTTTCTTTTCAGGTGTAAATAGCATTTGGAGCTTAAATTAGTCTGAGATTTGCCTTCGTCGTGAATCAGAAAGCACACTGAGCTGTAACGAAGCAGTGATAATCAGCTTTAGCTGCTACATGATGCAGTGTAGTAAGAGCGCTGCTTGTTCTCAATCTAAACATTTTTACCATCAAATGCATTTAGCATTAAACTTTACTATAAACAACATCTGTACATGGCTCTAGTCTACAGTATTGTCAGTGTTTATAGATAGACAACAGAATTAGAGAGAGAGAGAGAGAGAGAGTGAGAGAGAGAAAGAGAGAGAGAGAGAAAGAGAGAGAGAAATCAACACATGTGTCCAGTGGAAAATTTGCCTCTTTAGTCTGAATATGTGTCTAAATGTCTGAACAGAATGCCATTTTCTTGCGCTAAAAAATCGCACACTTACCTGCAACCATTCACCAAGACACACAAAAACACACTCTAGACATACATATTACACACATATTCACACTTTCTGACATGGCTGTGTGTACTCACGCATCGTCTACATAGCATGGGTAGGGCATCTGCTGAAGGTAGATGCCCAGACTTTGACGAATTCCAGTGTGTGTGCTTATGATGCCACGGTCCAGCATGTCCTGAAGGTACACAAACCCCCCTCTTAAGTAGCGCAGGTCATTAAAAGGGTTATCACGAGCAGATGGGGACCAGGACCTGAAAGACACCAGCAAGAAAGCCAGTCAACAAGTGGAAAAGGGAACCAATTGACAGCCGGTGATGTTTAATTTGGAAATAATTACGATAATGTAGATTTAAATATTATAATTTGAAAATATTTTTATTTAATATTTTAAACTTTCCTTGGGTTTTGAAATGACCTGTAAAGATGGGCTCGTTTAACACAGGTAACTGCAAGAACTCGTGCTACATTATTGAAAACACTTGACTCAAAACTTTGTTCTAAATATTTGCGCAATAATTCTAGACTTTTGAACAGCAATTCTAAACTTTCATTAAAGTGATTTCAAACTTTGAAAAGTGACTGACATTTTGAACAGTGATTTTAAACTTTTGAACACTTGTAAACTGCTGAAGAATTTGTAAAATGATGGTGCACTGATTGTGAACTTTGAAAAAAGGAATTTTAAACTTTTGGACAGTGCCTGTTAGCTTTGGAAAATTGATTAAGAAATTTTAGAAAAGTGATTCTTTTGGACAGTGATTGTAATCTTCTAACTGATGATTCCACACTTCCTGACAGTGATTCTCAACTTTTGAACAGTAATAATAAACTACTGAACAGTGATTTAACCTTTGAATAGTGGTAAAACATTTCTGAAAAGGTTGCAAACTTTTAAACAATGATTCTTATCTTCTAATAAGGGATTTGGATAAAGTTTGGATAATTATTGAAGCATCTGAAAAGTGATACTAAAGTTTAGTGGTGATTGTAAACTTTTAAAAAGTGATTAAAAACTTTAGAAAAAATGATTCAGACTATCTGGACACTGATTGTGAACTTTTATTGATCATTTCAGTCTTCTGAACAGTGATTATAAACTTTAAAAAGTAATTCTAAACTTCTGAACAGTGATTGTAAACTTTGCACAATTGCAATAATTCTAGACTTTTTATTGAGCAAAATGGTAGCATTTTGCAGCAGGTTGATTCTAAACTTTTAAAAAAAATACACTACCTGTCTTTAATCTTGTCTGTTCTCTCTGTGTCCTCAACGTCCATGCGGATCTTGTACCTGACCAACAAGGGATTGCTGGGGTTAAGGTCGGTAAAGACAACTCCAGCCCAGAACCTCTCCTCATCCAGCAACTTCAGAGCACGCTCCACCAGAAGTGACTCACTGGAGACTGCTTCAAACTTATCAAGATCAAAACACTGCAAACACACACACACACACACAGCTCTCAATGGTGGTCTAAATTACAGTAGAGGATGAATTTAAAACAAATTGTCAGCAAAGCATTAAACAGAACAACACCTTGATGGACAGAGAAGATCAGCAGTGAGAAGAGCCCATGTGCCCATGTTTGGGTCTACAAAGCTATAACGGAGCAGATTGATTGACTGATGGATGATGGTCTATGGCCTATTCTCTTTCCTATTATTTTCTTCATTATCAAGCTTAGGTCCTTGTGGCATGTATGTCTTAAAAAGTCTGAATCTGAAGTTTTTACCTAAATCTGCCCCCAGAGCAGTTGGACTGGTTGAATGTGATGGGTAGTGGGTACATTGATCATCAAGTCAAATTTGAGCTTTACTACCTTTATTGTTGGATACACCAGTTTCTGAGAGAGCACAAATATAAGGAATGTAATGAATATCACCATTAACATAATTAGAGACAAAACAGTAATAAACAGTAACAGAAAATGGACTGAAGCATCATATCCTCCATATATAAAACAACTGCAACCACAGTGCTGACAAATCACCTTATTAAGAATGCATGAACAGCAGATATAGATGTCGTTTTCTGTTGATCTTGAGGGAGGCATTGGTCCAAATAAAACCAACAGTGAGGGCAGAAATGATAAGCAGTGTTGGGAGCATATATTGAGGTATGGACAGACAGAATAGCAGAGTGGATGGATTGACGGATGGATTGATAGATGGATGGAGAGATGGGGAAATAAATGAATGAACAGAGAAGTATTGCTCTGAATTGTGGGTCCATGGTCCAGTCTCATCTGTTTGCACCTTTGCCTCTTTCCTTTAATGAGCCGACATGGCTGACAGGCCTGGGTTGGGGCACAGCAGTTGCAGTGTGTGTAATGAATACTAGACTGGAAAGAGTGAAACTTTCACACACACTCACACACACATACATACACAAATACAATTACTGTATGTCCCCACAACATCATGCAGAAATAATTATATCCTACAGCTAAATTTGATGAGCTGTATTATAGTAGTATGTGAGCTGTATTTGAGCAGTATGTGAGCTGTATTTGAGCTGTATTTGAGCAGTATGTGAGCAGTACACATTTGAGCTGTACACAAGCTGTACTTAAGTAGTATATGAATTGTACTATAGTAGCAGTTGAGCTGCATCTAAGCTGTAGTTTGTAGCTTTGAGCTTTGAGTTGTAAATGAACTGTATCTAAACTGTATATGAGCTGTAATTGAGCTGTACATGAACTGTATGTTAATTGTATATCAGCTGTTTTTTTTTTAACTATATTTAAGCTATATATGATCTACAACCCCAAATCAGAAAAAGTTGGAAAGAAAGTAGTGATTTCTAAATTTACTTTGACTTGTATTTGATTGCAGATAATATGAACACAACATATTTCATGTTTTGTCTGGTCAACTTCATTTCATTTGTAAATATACATCTTTTCCTGTCCTGCAACACATTCCAAAATTGTTGGGACAGGAAAAGGTTGGGACAGGAGCCATTTAGGGCTAGTAATGAGGTAAACTGGTTAAATAATGATGTGATTTGAAACAGGTGTCAACAGGTGATTGTAATTATGATTTGGTACAAATGCAGCATCCAAGAAAGTATAGTCCTTTAGGAGCAAAGATGGGCCGAGAATCGCCAGTTTGCCAACAAATATGTGAGAAAATTATTGAAATGTTTAAAAACAATGTTCCTCAAAGAAAGATAGGAAGAGATTTGGATATTTCA
>JBBPDA010000081.1:2632695-2645669 GCA_037974385.1 Arnoldichthys spilopterus | reverse complement strand
TTCTGTGATGGCACCATTAATGCTGAAAAGTACATAGAGATTTTGGAGCACAATATGCTGCCTTCAAAAAGACATCTAGGGACCCCCATGCATATTTCAACAAGACAATGCAAAACCACATTCTCCACACTTTGCAAAGTCCTGGCTGCGGAGGAAGAGGGTGCGGGTACTTGACTACCCTGCCTGCAGTCACGACCTGTCTCCGATAGAGAATGTGTGGTGCATTTTGAAGCGCAAAACGTGACAGCAAAGACCCTGAAACACTTCATCACTTCGTGTCTTCAGTCCCTATATGTCTTTTAAGTGTTGTAGAAAGGAATGGCAACATTACAAAGTGGTAAATGCTTTACTGTCCCAACTTTTATTGGAATGTGTTGCAGGTCTGAATGACAGGAAGGGATGTATATAGAGAGGGACACCGGATCCACCAGGGAGAGCGGATCCGAGGGGCACTCGATGCGGGGGCTATCCCGGATGAGCACATCGGAGGGGGAAAGGGTTAATCCCCTCTCAGAGGCCATTGGTGGGTCCTCTGCCGCGCCCAGGCACAGAAAGCATGAGAGGAGGCGGTGACTTGTCTGGGAAGGTCCCAAGCTGTGGGTGCCCAGCTCCGGCGGGATCGCCCCTGCTCGCAGCCCGTTCACCCTGGCTGCTCGAGCTCACAGTGAGTCAGTTGCCGAGCCAGAAAGCGCAGTGGAAACCTCCTTGGCATGCAGGGGCGGTCGCTACGGGGAGCATGCCCCCCCCAGTGCAGCAGGAGGCGCCAGAGGTCCCCTCTCTCCAGCAGGATCACGGCAACACCGAGGCAGAGCTGGCGTGTGCCGTTGACGCGGGGCAGTCGCGAGCCATCGCTGCGAAGCTCCTGCTCCTTCCAGGCCACAGTTGACTACGCCGGAAGCTATGCTGCCCAGGACCAGCGAGGAGTTAGCCGGAAAGGCTAGCTCCAGCGTGAGGGCAGCCAAGCCCAGGCTGCGAGCTGCGAGCTTCGAGGAGAGGTGAGTGGCACCTCGGTATCCAGAGGGGCGAGCTCCAGCACAGGGAAGTCACTGGGGCTGCCGTGCACTGCTCCCGCGGCACGGGCAGAGCTGCTACAAGCTGCTGCCTGTGCTGGGCCAAGGGAGCTGCCGCGCGCTGCTGCCTGTGAAGGGCCAAGGGAACCGCTGCGTGCCGCTGCCTGCACGGGGCTGAGGGAACCGCTGCGCGCCGCTGCCTGCACAGGGCTGAGGGAGCCGCCACGCGCTGTTGCCTGCTGCCTGTGCGGGGCTGTGAGTGGCACCTCGGTATCCAGAGGGGCGAGCTTCAGCACGGGGGAAGTCACTGGGGCTGCCGTGCACTGCTCCCGCGGCACGGGCAGAGCTGCTACAAGCTGCTGCCTGAGCGGGGCCGAGGGAGCCGCCACACTCCACTGCCTGCACAGGGCCGAGGGAGCCGCCGCACGCCGCTGACAGCACGGGGCTCAGGGACCTGCTGCATGCCGCTGTCTGCAAGAGGCTGAAGGAGTCACTGCATACCGCTGTTCTCATGTAGCCGATGCGTGCCGCTGTCTGCACGGGGCCAAGGAAGCCGCCGTGCACTGCTGTCTGCATGGGCCTGAGGGAGTCACAGCGCGCTGCTGCCTGCACGCCGCTGGGGCAGCCGGGTCCAGCCTGCATGCCGCTGGGGCAGCCGGGTCCAGCCTGCACGCCGCTGGGACAGCCAGGTCCAGCCCGCACACTGACACTTCCGGGTTGCAGAGGCCGACCCTGGAAGCTCCGCTCCCCAGGACTTCAGGGGTGAAGCTGGGGAGAATTGCAGACTCAGCACGAGGGACATCGCGGAAGCAGCTCGGCCTCCGCGGGACGTTGTTTGCGCGGCCATCACCGTTTTTGGGTACACAGACTTTAAAGGCACTAATGTGGACCTTGTGTCTACACTATTTCACCGGGTGTGGTATAATGTATTGGGTGGGTGTTTGTTTAGTTAAGTTCACTATCAGTGTCTGTGTAGGTCTTGTGTCCCCCCCGCACTTCCTCTCAGGACATTGCTCGGTTGCAGCATCGATTAGCACACCGGGACGGTGTTCCTAGGAGGGGGGGGCATGTTAGGAGGGCGCCCTAGCCCCACTCCCACAGCTGAGCTGAAGCTCGGGCTCAGCTGTGGGCAATTAACAAAGGGTTTAAAGGCTTCCCAGGGTGTTTCTCCTTCATCAGTCCTTGTTTGTATACTTTGCGTCACTGTCATGATCTTATGTTTAGTGTATGTCTTTTGAGTTTCGTCGTGTGTCTAATAAACCCCCTTTATCTACGTTCGTCCTGCCTGCATTTGCTGTCAGAACACCATAGATCATTACAAAACTGGTACAATCTTCCTCAGATTATGGTATGCATGTAAGCACTTTCACACCAACAGCTGCCATGGATACCTGCAGAGCCCATGATAAAACTTTGGGGTTCTTGGAGTCTGACTTTCATATTAACCTATTTTTTCTTAGGCTGCACTTGTTTTAAAATATATGTCACTTGTAGATGATTTTACTTACAATATGATGATTTATTTCAAATAATTAAGAGATCTTTTTTTAATCTGTTGCCAGACTCAAGCCCATCTTTTTGTTGATCATCAGATGATAGAGTTTAACTTTAGCATCTGCAGGAACACTTGTTTCTAACTTTATGGACATAAAGGTGTGAGAAAATGTAAATTACACTAATGACATGGCGGCAACATGTCAATTTAATGTGTCTACTATTAGGGTATAATAACATTTATCTGTAGGCAAAAATCAACAATTTCAGGCAGCATACATCAACAAAGCCTTTAAAGAATTGGATTAAAACTAATTCTTATTGTCACTTTTATTAGATATGACCACATTTATCATTTCAGATACTGTGTTGAGTTCAGTTTTCTATTTCTTACAAGCTTCTGTTCATTTGGACTCGTTTTACTCTGCTTTGATAGTTTTTTTATCTGTGATTATTTGCCCTTCCCTTTCATTTCATTCTACTGTAACACATTGCAACCTTGGTTTAAGAAAGTACTACATACTACAAAACACTACAAAGACTCCTGACTTCACCTTCGTTTCATAACTGTGTTTGATCCTGTAAATCTATTTCTTTTAATGTAATTCATACACTTCTGTGTCCTTGATTAAGACAGCAGCTGAGTTCACCACAGTGCATTCAACCCAGCTTGCTTCCCTCAGCCTGGGAACACCAACAAAGCTGTAGATTTTTAAAGGGCCTTTAGTGACCACTATGACATTAAATTTATTTATTTTTTTTTATTTAGTGGTCGTCTTATTTTTATTCAGTCATCTTCCTGTTGCTCTAGTTCTACTCTAGAGCCGGCAGCTTTCAACAATTAAGGAGTGTTGAACATCTATTTTTTAGTGACATAAGTTTTCATATTATCTCCCTTCACACTAATGCTAACCTGGAAATAAACAACGTTTCAGAGTTGTAGATATTCAAGATTTTACAGTATTTCTAGGCCATTCAATTACATTTGTCTCACTGACCATGTTAATGCCTAGGTACAAAGATTTTTAATGAATTTCCTTTCAGTGAAGTGCATGTACCGATGACTCTGGTCAAATGACATGTTCTGTTGATTTGCTAAGTATAAATATAAATACTAAATACATCCTCTATAGAGAACACACCTCTAGACATGTAATGCTAAATTTATGACTTTTTAACATAGTGTAGGGGGTAAAAAAAACTCTAAAATATGGGTTATCACTAATTAGAGGCTAAAAAAAGTGCTAAATAACTTTTCAAATATGCAGTCACAAAATTAATACCCTGATATTTAGATTCCAAAAAAATTATAATAATATTCATTCTTTGTTTTCGAATTTGGTAGTTTGTATACTTCTGGCTACCAAAAACATTTATACATTATACAGGAGTAATTTTTAATTAAAAGTGCAGTATTACCAATTAATTACCAATTCAATTATTAGTTATTTTCCCATATACAATGATACACTAATACATGTCATAGCTAATAAACCACTGAGCAGTGTCTAATGTAGACTTTATTGAATACAGAACAATTGCGATACTGTATATGAACAGAAAGAAATGTGCAATTAGGGATCAATTACACATCTTAGTCATAGGAAACATTGTGTTAGCCCTGTTATTCATACTCATCTCCCCTGGGTATGTGTGTAATGACCCACACTAGTGTGCACAATCAGACTGGGACCAGGCTGTGCCGTTGGAGAAAAATTCTCCAGAGGCAGGAATTCTGCTTTTCTCACAAACGCACACGCAGAGAGGCTCGAACCATGACACGCTGCACTCTGCGTCCCACCAGAGGGGCGAAGCAGCCTTCAACACAAAGTATTTGTTTTGGTAACCATGGGGGGGCAGAGCCTTGAGACATGAGAGAGAAAAAAAGAGAGCGAGAGAGGGAAAAGGGAGAGAGCGAGAAAGAGACAGAGAGAAGGAGACACTTCCAGACACAAAGCATCACAGCAAGCCATAGAGCATCAGCAGGAGAGGTGTGATGTCATGGTAACAGAGCGATGGCCAGATGCTGTGTGTCATTGCCAGTGTGATGAGCAGACAACGCGTGGTGTGTGTGAGGAGAAAACAGAGTGTTTGTTTCCACTGTCACCTGCACAGGTAGCCAACACACAAACATACACACAGACACACACATACACACAAACACACACACAGACTCATCTACCCATCCACCCCCACAAACACACAGTGTTAACTCTGGTACATTTTCATGCACACTAAAGGAGAATACACACACACGCACACACACTCACACTACAGAAAGTACAGAGAAACTGTACTTAATTGAAAGAAAAATGAAAAAAAAAGTGTTGAGCCAAAAATCACTGTCTACATGCACAACAGAATTTGAGGGCATTATAGTTTAACATTAAAAGACACCAACTGCAACACTGTGCCTGAGCTGATCACATGTCTCACTCTATGGAACTCAGAATGACTTTAAATGCCATTCAAAGCTACTTCAACAAAGCTTTTAAATTACATTTTTTTTTTTTTTTTTTACTTTACTGTGGTATGAAAGTGAGGCCTATGTTAACCACATAAGGGAGTCCAAAAGAACATAATCGCACTAGTTCTCCTCCCTTTACTGACGTTAGACAGCACAAGCATCTGTTAGCTGATGCTTGGAGGAGAACATTAATTGCTCATTCTGTTGTGAGTCCAAATGCTGCATTAGCATTGCATGCTAGACTTTACTCTTTCAGTGTTGGTAGCATCATGTGAAGAAGCTAGCTAAACCTAGCTAGAAGAAGGACATTGACCACAACTAAATTATAGAGATTGGGCAAAAAAAGTTTTAAATGCATGCATATTAAACACACAGTGAATGCAGTACGAGTACAGAAACACCCCTGCGACAATATTAATAACACAAAAATGAAGAGTGTAGGGACGTTTTGCATGATTTTTTACCAATAACATGAGAACATGTTTTAAAGAAAGCATGGTCTTTCTACTATGCTTTTTTAAATAGTATTATGTTTTTGTAAGAACATTTTAACAGGGGTTCTCTTTTAGAAACACCAGCTGCCCAATTTGCCCCTGCAGTCATACTAGCAACAATAAAAACTCATTTCCCAACAGGACAGCTTTCATTTAATCAGAAATGATCAGGGGCATCAATGAACAGGATTTAAAACCGTCCATTCTGAGAAGCAAGAAAAAAGAAGAAAAAAAGGAGCGAGGAGTGAGGGAAAGAGCCAGAGAGAGAGTGAGGGAGAGACAGGAGGACATTAAAAAAAAATGATCACACTCATATGACTCAGCGTGCAGAGTGCTTTGCTATCCAAAGAGCACGTACGATAGCAGCAGGGGATCTAAGAGATCTGTGTAGTTGTGTGCATATGTGTGCTTGTGTGTTTCTGTTTGTGTGTTTTTGTGTGGGTGGACAATTGAGTGCTGGAATTGAACTTCAATTCAATTAGGCTCCTCTCATTTCCATAGCATCCCCATGTTCCGTGTTTGTAGCCGCACGTGGGGGGCCTGAGTGCTTCTTTTATTTCCGCCTGACGGCCATTCTTCAAGTGCCTGATGAATCACAGAGCTGTGCTGGTCCAGGAACTGCTGTTTTTGGCAATGCATAAATGTAGCAAATCAGAATGCTCACCATGACTTATACACAGGCTGGGAAGTTTGATAAAATGAAACAAAAAACACTGAAGAACAGAATACTGACAACAAAGAAATGGACTGCTGCATTCTTAAATAGATGCATAGACTAATGAATGAAATGATGGCTGTATTATGGGCCATTATATATTATATATGCAAATAAAAGGTTTTAGTCCTGGTCCTTTAGCTCATACATTTCATATTTTCATATCTACCTAAAAAAACCTCTGGTTTAGATGCATCTGGAGATGCACCTGTATATCCAGACGGTTTAGATCTAGCCATATTTTTGCCTCCTTTAGATCCAGTCAAGTTTATGATGATATAAGGAAACCTAATTAGTATACAGGATGATAAATGAAAGGATGAATAGATGACAGACCATTAAAAATATGAAAAAAAGGGAAATCTTCAGTTTTAAATTAAACATGTAGAGCTCTACCACTCCCAGGAGTTTCCAGTCTGATTTTGTGGCTCCTACTCTGCATATTTTGATGTTCTCCCTGTTGTTTCCAACACTATAGAGTTTACAATCTTAATCAATGTTAGATCTAGCCCTGTTGCAGGAGATCTGCAGAGTTTAAATACAGTTACACTTTAGGATATCTAATCCCTTGTAAAGTGAGTGTTTCAAACTTTGTTGCTAAAGATTAACCCTGCCGTCTTCAAGGTCACAGAAAGTTCATCGTAGATCTAGTAAAATAGTAGTAGGTCTAATAACTAGCAAAGACTTACATTTAAGCTTTGCCTCTGAAGACTTACTGCCTCACTGACTTTATTAAACCCTGCTTAATTTACTTCTTTACTACTGATTTACTTTACTTATTGTTTTTTGTATTAGCTGTAAAGCTTACTTTATCTTATTGTGTTGTATAGCTTTTCTTGCCACTTTCCACTGCTCTTACCTTTGTACTGCCATAACAATGCAACTTTCCCACTTGTGGGACTAATAAAGGTTTATCTTATCTTATCCTCTCTGTAGAGGTCAGCAAGCCCTAGAAAATTTCAGATTTTTGATCTAATCATGCTTTGGTAGCTCTAACACCTTGCAAAATAAGTGGGTGTTTCAGACTTTGATTATGGGGATCTACCCTGCAGATCTAAGGTTAAATAGAAGTTGGATCCTGATCATGGGGATCTACTACCCTGACAAAAAGCAGGTTACACTTTGCCCCTTAAGATCTAACGTCTCGCTGAGTTGACTCATTAGCTAGCCCCAAAGTTCTTCAGGGAGAACAAATTACCTCCTGAGTTTTAAACTTTCTAAAGATCTATCACTCTGCAAAGTTTAGATTGTTCCAAGTTTCTGTAAAGCCAGATCCAGTTTTATTTCTTGAGATTCACTACCCAAAGGACAGAGCTGTCAGTCTACACCTTTTACCAGGAAATCTGTCAGTTTGCTGAGTTTAAATCTGTAGATCTGCTTCTGGAGATACCACCCTGCAGTGTATAGATCCTGACCTAATGGGACACATTTGGCTCTACATTAAGATGGTTGTAAACACCTTGACCTAGCTTTATCAGGTACTTTAGTCTGGGGATAGAACCATACTCCAGATCAGATTTAGAGTCTGCACCTTTGTAAAATAACCACAAGGGTCATATGGATAAAAGAAAGGTTAGTACAAATTAAAAGAGAGCTACTGACCCCCATTACTTCTTTGAGAAGTTTGGCAGCCTGGCTGGTGGCGTTGAAGACATTTCTCCAATCGTACGCTGGCATCCCAGCAGGTCGGTCCTTCTCATCACCATTAAACAGGAAATTGGTGATCAGTGCTGAGGACAGTTTGGTTCCATTCAGCTGCTGGTCCAGAGCTGCCACGAACAAAGGATTCTGCAGGAGAGTCTTTAGGATGCAACACAGAGCATGCATGCTGTTAATTGAGGGAATTCAAGAAGCCTGAAGCAAAAACAGCCCAGTTCACACTTGGGATTAAATACATATTAATGGACAGTATAAATGGATAGTGGTAAGTACAGGAGTGGATGGCATCCAAAGCTCTTTAGATTGTGATCCACGCAAACAAATTTTGGAGATGATCAGGGATGCATACAGATACATAACATTTGGAGTGTGAACACAAAAGAGTCCTGATTCATTCCATTATCTGAGCAGTTCATACGTGAAGCAGTGTGCTAGCCCTGACCCTGCCAGCATGGTTATATTGTATGATAGAAGAGAACTAGCTAATGGGTGGAGCATGCCCGTGACTAACATTGAAGGAAACATTTTGTTTTCTTGCATTTCAGATATATGTAAATCTCAGTTGTAAACACATCTTGCAGTTATACACTGTACACACTATATCTAGTAGATATACACTGAAATGAAACTAAACCAAAACCTTTCAAGTTATGAAGAACCTTCACATTATGTAAAGGTCTTTTGCCAATTTATGGTAAAAAATTCTGCTTTTAGAACAGGAGGTCTAGTTTTCAGGTGGTCTTTAACACATTTTGGGCCGTGTAGCCCCTTTTGATACTTGAACAGATGTTATAGATTTTGACTCTTGCTCAAATATTTCCCCGTTTGATATTTTGATAGGTAAATCTGCTGGTGCACAAACTGTTTGAATAGACCCTTACTGAGTAGTGCAAGAAAGTGAAAAGGACGATCGCTTCAATCACTACTTTGCTTTTTTACTAGAAATAATTTAAATGGTAAAGAATTAGATTTTGACCTGTGGGCCAATGAAATTCTTTGCCTTTCTTCTTTGGCAGAAAAGAGCCATTTTTGACAACTTTAGCTGAAACTTCAGTGCATCCCTACTTAGGATAGATGTTAATACCTGGTGTGAACAAGGCCTCTGTGATGATTTAGGCATGTGGTTTACATGAAGCCAATAGAACGCTATACGCAAAACTAAACTAAGACACTGATCATGTTTTGGCTGACCTGCTGCATTTGGGGTTCTATTTGGATCTGACTTTTGACCATAGCTTAAATGCTGAGGTTTAGCTATACACAAGCTGCAGCGGGATTGCTGACATGATTGCCTTTTTCTGCACAAAAAAGGCTTATTGTCTTAATTAAGCCGAAGTGAGTGAGAAAGAGAGAGTGAGAGAGCTCCAAATGACAATGTGCCTTAAAGGAGAAATAAATGGTTACTCTGGAAAAATGAAAGTCCCCCCAGCACTCAGCAATCTACAGCCATTTTCAGAGTCATTATACTCTGTCTGCTGCTTACTTCTCTCTGTCTCTCTTTCGTTCACCCACTCTCTCTCTCTCTGTGTAATCAATTAGGAACATTAAGCTAGATGGCACTGTTTCCATTCAGCCTGGCAAGAAACAAACACCCCACTGCTACAGTGAAACACCCCCCCCCCCACCACACACACACACAGAGGCTTTCTTTTGTAAATTTCGTTCCCTGTTCTCTCATTCCTCTTCACATGGGATACAAGGAAACAACTGGATGCTGCGATGCAACAAATACAACAGGACCCTCTTTCTCTTATGTGCATACACACCTGGTTTATAGCATGACCGTTCCAGCTGGCTGTGAATGAGTTAATGAAAAGACATGCTAATTTATATGCAAATTGTCCCGCTGTTTCAAGTGTGTGCCCCACAATAGGAGTGATTGTGTGTCTGTGTGTGTGCATGTGTCTGAGTGAGCATAATCATGTAGAACAATGCAAGTTATCTAATCGCTCCTCCTACACACTGATACTGTGCACACACACAAATACAAACACACACACAAAATCACACAGGTGTGAGGGGACCACTCCTGCCATTTCTGAGCTGATTAATGATGCCTGAGGCTGATCCATCACAAATGTGATCACATTACCAAATGGCATCAGTGTGTGTAAGATGCCCAGTAAGAAGCTGAACAGAAACAATAAGCTCGAGAAGCAGCGCACGCAGGACTGTTTATTTGGAACACGGCTTCCCAACCTTTTACAACTCACAGCCCACACAACCAACTAGAAAAGACTCTGGGGCCCACAGGAATGTTACTGAACACTTCACACCCTCTTGCAGTGAAAATTAAACTAGTAAGGCCTTTGCTGGAATAATCATCAAACATTTGATTAAACGTCTCTTGTAAGAAATGTGGATTAAATAACAAAAACCTTCCCTCGAATCACCAGCACGACCCTTCGGAGCGCCACGGCCCATAGGCTCGATACATTCTTTTTGGAATAAAATCTCTAAAATAAACTTTTCAGTAAAAAGGAAGAAAAACATTCTCTTAATGGAAGCAAATGGAATTTTAGAACCTAGTAATTTTCTAGTAGTTTGTTCATAAAATTTTTCATACATTATTAATGACAGCTCATTTTGCCAAGTATGCAAAAATAAAAGGCTGTGTTCTGAGAGGGAGAGCGTTTTTTATTACAAATCTGATAACGCTCTGCTGTTTTTGCTGAGTGACATAAAAAAAGAGAACAATAACAAACAGTAAGCCAAGAACATAACATACAATGTATTAAAGCGGCCAATTACATCGCTGATCGAATTTAGAGATTCAGCAGGCACAGAGTAAGTGAAAGGGTTACCATATACAGTCGTACGCAAATATATATAATATATATCTTGTACAGTAAAACAAGATTGTTTTATTCACTGAGTTTAACAAATTGGGGAAAAAATAAAACTAAACATTCTGTAAAGGCATAAATATAGTACATACATTATTTCAGTATATTAAATAATATGCAATACATTATAATAATAATAACAACAATAATAAAGGGTTTTGCTTGTTTTGTAAAGATTTTTTTTCACCCAACTTTTTTTGTTCTTAATTAAAGCCTAGTGTTTATTCTCTATTCTTTGTGCAATTTCCTGGACAGGTCTGGATGTGGCATGCGTCAAACCGGCCTACCAACATGAATAAACATGTTGCTAATGTCTGAACTTTCACAGTCTAATATAAACCCATGAAGTTAACTTTCCAGGAAATAATCTTCCCTCTGAACATCTCCGTATCTGTGGTAAGTTTACTTTAAAAGCTGCAAAATTTCCTTTTAATATCCATCTCCTGATAAGTGAGGACCTGCAGAACACAGGCGCATTTTTTTCAAGTAAATTTTCAAAAGATTTGGTTGAAAGAGATGGAAATGGGTGCATTTAGCAATGTTAATCTCCATTCATTAACATAGCACAGATAGCGAGAGATTGCTGGTGGAATATTCATCCATTAAACGTTTCATTATTCTTCTGTAACAGCGGGGAGGGAAAATATGCTTCTATCAAATATCAAACATGGTTTTATTACTGCAGGCATAGCTACCTGCAGAACTGCCCAAAATAATTAAGCCACAGAGAGGCAGTGAGAGGGGGAGAGAGAGAGAGAGAGTGAGAGTGAGAGAGAGAGAGAGAGAGAGAGAGAGAGAGAGAGAGACGAATATTCACAGGAGAAAATTACAACAGTGGGAATAGTCTCACACATCTGTGTAAAGGTTATGCTGAGGGTAATGAGTAGCCTGGCGATGAGCACAGATGACCATGCTGTCATTGAAGAGAAGGACAGCGATGTCTCTTTGAGTTGTTACAGCCAATGAAACGTCTGCATGGTCATCATGTGATAGCTTGGAGCCGTTAGCTTGGCGTCCTCTTTCAACCCTGCTGAGGAACTCATCAGTGCTACAGATGTACTCGTTTCAAAACACGCAACAGCTTCACACATCAAAAGAGACAGAAGCAGCCTTTGTCCTCTGAGATTAGGGATGAAGGTAGATAAAGTTACTGGACTGTAACTATCGCTTACACTAATGTTAACCAATTCTATACCAACCACTTTATTAGAAACACCTTACTGGTGTACAGTTACACTGCAGCCCATCTTATGAAACACATTTTTGCAATAATCTTTCATCGGTGCTCAGTTTTTGACTGGACAGCCAATCTTGGCAGAATATGTAGGGTGGTGGATCACCCCCCTCAGCCTAGCAATGATAGCAACAAATGTTAAAACCAGCAATACCACTGTGTTCCATGCAATCATACAATCATACCAGTGTCACACACTATCTTACCACTACCATGACAATGTGCTGGTCAACCAACCAACTAATATTTGGTCAACAGTGGCCCTGTTGTCATAAACTGACCATTGGTGGAATAGGTAAGTTCTAATAAATTGTAAAGCAGCAAAAAAGCCTGTAAAGTATAAAACATTTGTTTCTAGTAAAGTGGCCAGTAAGAGGACGTTAAATATAGATGTTTGCAATAAAGTGGCCACTGATTGGAGGTTAAAGGTGAGTAAGGAAATGCAATCATGTAATAATACATATACCACCCTCACTTCTGGTATTTGCCCAGGCATAATCATTATGCCTTTGAGGTTCACATGCTGAAACTGTAGGCCTTTGCAAACAGCAGCAGTATCTAAACTTTGAACTCTGTGCTTACACTGGAACCTAAATCATTGTCCATTCAGTTCAAGCTTATTTTGGACTTTTATAGCAGATTATGTGCACGAATGGCTGTGTAGGATACAGCTAGTGTAGTTTACTTTGAAAATAAAGAATCTGATAAATAACGGATGTAAATGTCTGACCCTGAATCTCTGTATGAATTGATTTGATTATGACCCTGACCCCAGACAAAAGCGCTGTATAATATTGCAAACTTCACCACAATATGATGTGATTACTTTGGTACAATTCAGAATTATTAAAAAGAAACATTCTGCTGAAAAACTGAAAATATATGCCAACCTTACACACATCCTTTTGTTCCATCAATGTGTGCATTTTATGTTGAAATAGTCCTTATTTGCTGACTGGATTTAATTGAAAGGTAATGTACATTTACATTTACATTTACATTTATTCATTTGGCTGACGCTTTTATCCAAAGTGACTTCCAGGACAGAGGAAACA
>JBBPDA010000081.1:2592973-2613793 GCA_037974385.1 Arnoldichthys spilopterus | reverse complement strand
CATAATATTGTAACTCAGTGCTTCCCAAAGTGTAGGCTGTAGCCCTCTGGTGCTTGGTGGGTTGTGAAGGCACTGTAGGTGGGCTGCAAGAGGTCATTTACAATAAATTAATAGTTTTTTTTGTTATTAAGCTTGACATAACCATAAAAATACAATGATTACATCAAAGAGTAAATCAAAACTAATAAAGCATCATGGGATTTAAATAATAGTTATTATAGGTTATATGGTTTCATTTTTTTGCAGACCTATTTTTGATCCGAAACATATTTCATCATTGACAGGACATTGTAATTGATGGAACATCATATCCCTGCCAGGGAAAGAGATAAAGTGGAGCAGTGGCTATCAGGTGGCACAAGCAAAGCAGTTTAATGAAGACTCATACTCATCTGAAGATCAGAATAAACCAGTGAGAACAAAAAAGGCTTCTTAGAAAGTTCTCAGCTGGATTAAGTGTTGCTTAACATACTGTACAACATGTCCTTGCAACCAAACACTGTTAATAAAAGCTGCTCAGACCCAAAACCTTACGGATATTGTTGGTGTTCTCCTGGACGATGTCTGTCTTCAGTAAGTTATCGGCCAGCACAAAGGCGCCTTGCTCCACGGTGTCCAACAGCATGGTGGCAGCACGGAGCTGCTCGCTGGCCGACAGCTCTCTCCAGGCCGACTGAGCCTGAGGCTGCAGCAAGTTGTTCACGGTCTCCACCATTGCCTGGGGGACAAAAACCACAATGTTCAACACAGGCCTAACCCTAAAGGCAAACAAGCATCACTGTTAGTAACAGGCTCAAACTTTTAACGAGCTATGGGCAGGGGTGGGCAGTTAGCTAATGCTGCTAGCATGAGCCAGCTGTTAGACTGTTGGCCTTTAGTCATTGTTATCGGATGTTTTCACCATGGCCTGAGGGAAAGAGGCCATGTTGCTGTTAGCTATAGCTGCTAGCAAGAATTAAGATGTGAGTTCATGGTCTGGTCATGCTAGCTAAAGTATAACTTTGAGCAAAACCCTGAAGTTATGGTGGCATTGAGAATCCAAAGGAATAGTAATACAATGTACTAGCCATGACTTTAAAGGGCCTATATAATGGAAAACTGAATTGTATCCTTGTTTTTTAAAAAATAGTTTGACATAGTTTCAAAATATACCCATCACTTCCTGGTTCATCTCTGGAACCCAAGCTCCAAAAACAGGTCATTTTGATTTCCCTGTTTTTGTGATGTCACAAAAAAAACCCCAACACATTCACATACATCCATTCAGACTACAGTTACATTTCAGCACTGACTGTTTACACTTAAGTTAAAGTAGTGTTTCAATCTGAATTGCTTTTTGAATGAGGCAAAATACAGTTCAACCAATCAGGACAGATCTCATCTCATCTATCTGTATATTGCCATTTGCACTCCGCTATTTGCACATTTAGCTTATCTGCACTTTCTATATTCTGTATATTGCGTCAAATTACCTATCTGTAGACTAAAACTCATTTGGTCTGCATATATTGTTGGTCTGTTTATATTGTTGAGGGTGTGTATTTACTGTCTAACTGTTTATACTTTATATAGTTAGGTTTATTGTGTAGTGTAGTTTCCTATTTATTATTATACGTTTTTTACCTGCTTATATTTTATAATACATATTCTATTCTTCTGTAATATTTTTTACTTTTAAATTCCTTTTTAACTTTATTATTTATATATATAAAAAATGGGAATGATCAGGGAACATTTCACTACATGTTGTACTTGTATAACTATGTATGTGACAAATAAACCTCTTAAATCTTAAATTAACATACACCAGTCTTAAAGGCACAATAATGAAAAAAAGAGACATATAAAACATTAATTAGGAATTTTTAAGGTAAATAAAGTCACACAAGTCACAGGACATTCCTGAAAAAGTAAATCAACACAAATGCAGGATACAGACTCTTTGAAGGAAGAAAGCTGAAAATATTGACTTGTCCTGAACAATAGCATTGCAGAGATGAAAAACGTCCAGAGAAAAATCATAATTCTCATCGTAGTCGGCGCCAGCCCTGTTTCATCTTTCCCACACGGACTCAAATCTGCATATTCAAATGAGGGGCCGGTGGCTGAACAATGTAGCTTGTTGTTGGACACAGAAGTACCTGCTCTCAGCAGATTGATTCATTGCCTATTAATAATGTTTAACCTCTATTACTGAGACCTGCTCAGTGCCTCCCGCCTCCAATAAGACACACGCCGCAGAGCTGAGTCCAGGAATGTAGCCCAATTAAAGATTTAAAAAGCCACTGGCAAAATGTATGAGGGGAATGCTAATGGGCCAGAAATATTCTTTACCTTCTCTCAGACTGTATGTATACACATATACTCACATATTAGGGAGCCTGAAATGCCTGCCATACAGATGCACTTTGTAGGTGCACACATACAGACTGTTTCTGCTCAATTTATTTGCCCACTTCTACCCTGGAAAGATACCACAATAAGACCACCATTGGCCAGATATTATCTGAACGAGCCATTCTCAGCACGGCAATGACCAGCATGTTAGTGATATGACAGGGTGTGTGGTGCTGCTATGCGTGAATTGCCTTCATGAGCAAAACAAAATAAAAATGTAAGCCTCAGTATTAAAATGTGCACATAGTGAAAGGTTCAAAATTTTGTTTCATAATGTTCTTGTGCAAGTTGTACCTGGTGTCATTATGAAAAACATTGGTTTGAAAAAATAGCAATGATCATAAAGGTGGAGAAGGAGAAGGAGCTTCTTAAAGGCAACAATATTAACAACGTTCCAAAGAAAAAAGCAAACAAAGACCTTAAAGATTCTTGTCAGTACAAGTGGTTGGAAAACATGCATATGGAAAGTTCACAGAACCATAACTAATTGTCCCTGGTCAGTTGTGCCTTTCAAGATTCTTTTAATGATAAGGAAGGTAAGACAGCACACAGCTATCATGCAGTTAGCAAGATGTACAGAATGTAGCAGGAACAACAGTTATATAAAGAAAAATAATCAGTAAACTGCAACGCAGTCTACGTTCCTACACCACAGAAAATCAGACATGCATGTAAAATATGCACACAAGCATTTACATGAACCTTTCTGGAGCAATAAACAATGAAGTTTTTGGCAGCAATTCAGCTTGCCATGTTTTGAGAAGAACAAATTTGATGAATTAACACCCACAGTAAGGTATGAAGATGGGAGCGTCATTATATACAGCTGCTTCCCTGCAAATAGTACTGGAGCATTACACATCATTGAAGGATACATGACGAGATCAGAGGAGAATACCTATACCTAGTGGTATAGTCTCTAGTCTTAGCCACCAGGTAGACCTGGAGATGACTAAATTAGGTAGAAAAAAATACAGTACTAAAAGACATTAATTTATTTATTTGTTACCAGTACCAATTTTGTTCACAAACCCTGGGTCTCTAAAATGGTGACACACTCACAAACCATTTCTATACATGTGCATTGAAAATGTGCAAAAAAGTCCAATCTATGTGGCAGTGAGAACTGTGAGAAAGGTTTGAAAAGAGAAAAAGAAGGCACGCTTTAGAAAACTGACAGCTCACACTGGCATCTTAAAGACAACTTTCAAGACACATTCCTAATTTTGATCCACTTCAAAGGAGGCTTCAGAAGCTCCACAGTCGGGGCTAAAGTTTACGGCTAAGTTGGATTTTTAAATGGAGGGGGAAAGCTGCGCTTGATCCTAAATGCTAGTCATTGAGCGTTTCAGAGCAAATCATCAGGCACTTGTGAGAAGAAAGGGGGCTGCTCTAATGCCGGACACTGCCGTTGTGGTGTGTGAAGCCCCTGGCTATACTGCATTTTGATCAGTGGGCTATGAAAGAGAATATGAGTTTGTTCAACAGTAGGGGAGAGACACCTCCGGCAAACAGGACTGAGATGGGCTGTCTGTCTGTCTGTCTGCCTGCCTGCCTGCCTGCCTGTCTGTCTTAGTTTCCACAAACTGATCAAGCGGTTATGCGTGAACCTGGCCTCATCAGAGCTAGAGGGAGACGGGGGAAATGGCCTCTGCTGATGAGGAGAGGGGAATTGTGGGTATTTGACTGCACAGAATGCTCCAGGGAGAAAAAGAAACGTGTGTCCTTGTTTGTGTGTGTGCCATGTCTGAGCTAGTAGTCCAGTCATGAAAGCTGCAATGCTTTTTCTAAATGAAGCTGTTCATTCAGCTAGGGTGGTCAGATTAGACATTTTCTCTGACAGCATTATGATACATCACAATTAAACACTTATCTTAAAAGTGAAATCATTTAACCCATCACATGTGTACATGTAGAGCAGCAGGCAGCTATCAACAGCACCCAGAAAGCAGTGTAGCGAGACGGTACCTTGCTTAAGGGTACCTCAGTGGTTCCTGGGCCAGGACTCAGGACCCTCAGTTCACAAGGGCAAGGTCCTAACCATTAGGCCACCGCTGCCCACTAAGCTAAAGGTCTTTAACATAACCTTTACATTGCATAAATAAGGGCTGTCAAAATTAATGTTAAAATTCCTTCATAACATATTGGTAACATAATAATGCTTTAGTAATATCATACCAATGCATTAATAACACCTTAATGCTACTGAAGTATAATGTTGCTCATTTTCTAATGCTGTACACATTTTACTTGTTTACACTGGCCATATTAATTCAGGCTGAAGCCCTGCTGCTGTCTTCAGAACCTTCAACATGCTTTGCTGAACAAGTAATTATACAGATGTTATTAACTGTGATTCATTGCACAAAATAATGCAAGGAATTAATTAAATAAACATATAAATTATTAAAAAGTTTACTACATAGTTACATAATAATTGCATTTAAATTTTGCATGAAATGGTTCCAGTCAAATTTAAGGCATTTCATAGTGAAATAGATAATTATGATAGTCAGTCCAACTTCTGATTTTTTATGTTAAAAATAGGGAAATAACATTTTCATAAATTATTACAATGTACTAAATGAAATACACAAAAATTCAAATGATTTTCTGCATTTATTTAAAGTCTGGACTCCTAGCTGAATATCTTACTACACAATAATTGCAATTTACATAATTAACTAAACTTAATTTAAAACCTTAATTTAAACTCTGTATGTACTTGACATTTTACCATTTGTTTAAATGTCTAGAAAAACACACCATACAAAAACTATTTATGTATCTTTTATATAGTAAGTTCATCATCTTTGCCTTGAAAATGCTAATACATGTAGCTCGAAATGTTTTATCTACTTTTACAACAGAATGTCTCCACAAATAAGAAATCATTCATGTCACATTGTTGTTATCAGCTGCAACTAAAGCATTTTAGAGAGCTAAGCATGCTTTAGCATGTTTTGCCTTGAACAGTGACAGGGGGTCACTAACTACACCATCTTTCAGCATTACTGGTCCATCTGGTCTACAAAACAATGTTCCGTCATGAAAAATGATGTGAGAAATGAATGTGACCCTCATGCTAGACAGGGGTTTAAAAATGCCATTAAACATAAACAAATGCTGCTTCCAAGATCACAAGCATGAAAGGAAGAAGAAATAGATATGGGTGAAGTAACGGATCAGCACAGGCAGGCAGTAGTCAAGTCAATTTTATCTCTGTAGTGTTTTATAGCAGTTTGGAGCAACATATATATGAAACATAGAGTACAGGGAGATGGTCCGTGGTAGCTGAACTGGTCTGGGACAGGTGTTATGGTAGACCGCAGTGATTGTCAATCAAGTAATTAAAGCTTAGGGCTGTTCATATCAGAAGTCCAGTATGGATTGTCTCTTCTACAGAGAGAGTTGGAGATAAAAACATAGGCCACTGCGACACAGCCGTCCTCTCCTGTTTTTTTGTGCTGAGGTGATTGTCCTTTGCCTTTTGCGATCAACATGTGCCCTGCATTCTCATTGGCTGTAGCCTCCAGTGGCCCAAATATTTAACAGGCTAGATATTTGGTCAGAGTTTGTGATCAGTCAGTGACTAGTTTTTATAGTGTTCACACATTGCGATTGTTGATCGGTGATCAAATGTGTAATCATGCCCAATCGAGCACTTTGATCAAGCACTTTGATCGAGCACTTTGATTGTAGTGTGAAGAAGCCATTAGCTGCAGATGCCTCTACATACAACATTCTAGTTTCTAACTAAAAGCAGTGAAAGCAGTCGTTTGATTATCGCCGCTGGTAGCACATTTAGCCTGGTATTGCTTTCTTGGTGTAAGTTGTTACCCTGTTAGTCCCCAGAGTCCATCCTAACGCTAAGCTCTTTTTACCTAGGCTGCTGTGGGATTGCTGTGCAGTTTAGGCTGGCCTGAGGAGGGCTGCGCTGCTATAAGGGATTACACGCCTGATCCTGCATGTCCTACCGCCAACACAAGCAGATTACAGCCTGAAAATCAGCCCAGTGCTGAGGTACTTCAGCAGCGGCCATGATTGACCGCTAGCAGCTCAGCGGTCAGACAACTTGACTGTAGCTAAAGATGTCCTGGGTTCAATATTAGCTGATAGCTAGTGCCATCGTGCCTTTGAGCAAAGCGCTTAAAGCGAAAGCTTGGCGGAAATAAAACACACGTACACACACCCTTTTCCCTCTCCCACAAATGCAGAGGATCAACCAAGACATGTTTTTGGCTTTGGGACTACCTGGCTAACACAGCTAGCAAGTAATGAGAGCCTAAATCAACACACACTTGTCCCAAACTGTGACGAATTGTTAAGAAATCTCAAATGCACTTGCTTGTGCAATTTGACACTGTATGACATAGTTATCTTTTTAAAAAATGTACTAAATTGGGGACAAATGTTTCAAGTTAGCTGCTGCTTCTGTTTGCAGCTCTGCACTTCTGTCTGTTTTTATTAGTTGCTATATACAAGCTAATTACATCATTTCAGATAATCTGTTGTATAGTACACTGGAATTTTTACCAACGGACATTTTGGCTTAAATAAGAGGTGCCCAAATCTGGTCCTAGAGGGGTCAGTGTCCAGCACACTTTGATGATTTCCCTGCTCGAGCACACCTGGTTGAACTAACTGCCAGGTTTAGTGAGTGTGTTTGAGGAGGGGATCTACTGAACTGCCCCCACCCTCAGTGCCACATTTGGGCATCCGTGGCCTGAACTGTGCATTAACAGTATGATTTTTCTCATAGACTAGGAAACCTCCCTTCTAACGACATAGCTTGAAGGTAGGACGAAGTCATTGGACTTCAGGGTTGGGCTATTTTGAAGATTTGAAGTAAAAAGCTAGGACGGAAGCTTGGCTATCTAGAGAAAGAAATAGGTTTTCCATGATTGAATTCTTCAGTAAGCATTTTCAAGAGCGCTTTTATTTACAAAGTTTATTCCTAAGGCCTAGTTTGCTTGCAGTGTGTTATTTGTTTATGCCAGTTTCACGAGTAGTGAATAAAGAGATGCACTCCATGTACCTAATTAAAACGTGTACATCATTCATTTACATATAAATAAAATATCACAGTTTTGTGTTTCATTTCATTTATTTTTGGCAACAAATTTGCTGATGGGATTTTATTCATGTGAGCAGATTAGAATTATGTCAATCCCTTTTCCCTGCTCTCTTATCTGGTATTGACCGCTTTACCTATTTCTTCTCAGAATTGGCATGTGTCTACATTGTGCTTGCCTGTAAATCACAATGACCCCTCCTGAGCAACACAACAGCTTACAATTACCCAAATGTAGTGTCTCTGTGTACACAGTCTCCAATCAGTGCAGTCATGCTTTACAGCTTTTTGTGATACTTAAGAAAATACGTCAGTAATGATGATCTGCTGGCTCAGGCTCAGTTGGTCAGAGCTCAGGTAATTTGTCAGTAATGACCACTCACTGGCTCGGGTTCAGGCTGATGAAGCTCAGCCGCTGAGCACTTAATGAGTTCACTGGTCTGGGCCATCCACGTTTAACCCCGAACTGGTCACTCCCCATGACCTTCTTAACGACATAAACGATGCAGATTATAACATTACTAATAATAATGTGGATCTTATTGTAAATCTGCTAAGCACCTGCTTTAGGACGTTAGGCTCTGTTTGTTTGGGGCTGGAGCTGGAGTTGGGGGGGGTTGGTGTTTGGGATTTGGGGGGCTGGGGTGGACGATTGAGGAACATATGGTGGCCTCCTTTAGATTCCGATAGACTCTTGTTAAGCTGTCATCGGCAGCGATGTACAACTACATGTGTCGAATCTGGCAAAGCCACACAAACAAATCTCGGATAAAGGCAGCCCATCTCCCACAAAGCCGCATTAGCGAATCAAAGGCGGCGATCCGCGCAACGCTACGGATTCGCCATGCCGCGAAATTAACAGAGCAGGTTGGCGGAGCCCGGAGCGCTCGCTCTGATCAAACAGTTGCGAATGAGTTTTGCAACTCACTTCCCTAAGGAGGGGGAAAAAAAGAAGCGAGTGTAACAAACAGTCAAACACACAGCGATGCATTTTGTCCTGCTGTAAAGAATGCTCCTAATTCGCATGCTATTCCTGAGCTCAAAATGATGTGAAACAAGTACAAAGCTTCATTCAAAATCTTGCATGCAAATGGGATGAACAAATCAAAACTAAATGATCTGAGGAAGAGCCTTGCAAATGGGCTTTTTCTCGCAATAACCTGGGATGTTTATTATTATTTTGTTACCTGTGATATGATATTAGTAATAGATAAAAGGGCAGATCGAATTCATTTGCAGCTCTTTTAGAATATAATAGAGTCTGTACTCACTCCAAAACAGGGATGTTATTTAATGTAAAAGCTTTCACTCACATGGCCCTGACTAAACCGAATGTTTCTAATTATCCAGTACTGAAAGAATGAAAAAAGGTCCAGCGTCATTCATCTGTATCATCTTTGATGTGTCATTTACTGACAAGAACATGTAGATCAAAGGTCCCCACCATGTAGTGGTCTACAACACAGCAACAGTTAGAGTGATGGGAGAGTTAGTAGCCTAAGTGGTAAATTACTGAAACCCACTTAAAAAAAAAAAATAGCGTTGTAAGGTTGTTGCTGGGTATAAATTGGGATTTGTTATGTGGGGGCCCTGTAGGGGGGATCACATTTGTAAACTCGATGGCTGCTAGGGGAGTTTGGGGACTGGGGATGATGTTCAGTGGTCGCTCATACTGACCTGTTTTGAAATAACATCACCCCACACCCTCCACCACAAATGCACCAGTTTAATTTACATGAGAGTTTGCCATGTTTTATATAATCAAGCTTTAAAAAGTTTAATGTATGTGACCTTTTACAGAGTTTAATGGACATGTAATTTCACAAAGTGTCATGTATATTTTCTTTTGCGGAGAAAAAGAAAGGTTGAATGTATGTGAGATTTCACAAGATTTTAGAAAGTTTAATGTATGCGAGACCTCACAACTTTTAATCTACATGAGATTTTTCAAAGTATATGTACATTTAAGTTTCATGTTTAATGTACAAAGTTATTTAATGTATGTGAGCAATTGGTTTAATGCACAAAAGATTGTTACAAAGTTTAATGTGAGATTTTACAAGATTTAATGTAAGACTCTTACAAAGTTTAATGTATGTGAGATGTTACAGTTTACATGCATTTAATTTTAAAGTTTAGTTTACAAGAGATCTTTTACTTTACATTTACTGTACATTAGATTTTATAAAGTTTATTGTATGTGAGGTTTCAGAAAGTTTAATGTAAATAGAATTTTGCAAAGTTTAGTGTATGAGAGGTTTTACAAGATTTACATACATTTAAGTTTAAATTCAATGTTTGTGAGCCTTTACAAAGCTTAATCTGCACAGATTTTATCAAGTTTAATATATGTGAGCATTTATAGAGGTGCAGCTGTATTATCAATACAAACTCTCAATGGACTCTGGGTTTAGGGAGACAAAACTGTGACATCTCTCATTATCACAGCTGTAATTATCACACAAGCTGATGTGTTTTTTCATCATTATTTCATTATTAGTGTATTTTTCCTCCTCACCAATATCTTTCTCTTCCCAACACCCTTGCCTTTTAACTCTGCTGCAACCCTGCCGGCTCTGACACACTCCAGTACATGTTAAGTGGTGTGTTGTGACCGAATGTTATTGTTTGGGTGTTTGTGACCATGGAGACAAATTCATCCCCCTCAGGGTTCGCATTCAATTGCTGGCAAAGGCGACACTAATGACCTTGAAGAAAAGAGTGAATGAAAGAAAAGAGAGAAAAGGAGTGAAGAAAACTTTTGGCAGACTTTGCGCATGCGCACACACACGCGCACACACACACACACACACACACACACACACACACACACACACACACACACACAAACAGCTAAAAGCTCTATTGGGGCAGTAAGAGCCATGAGGGATGCATTGAAGCATCTCTGAGATTAATGGAGGAAACAAGAGCCCTCAGACTGCAGAACAGTGTGTGTGTGTGGGTGTGTGTCTTCATTCTTGCTGGTCTTGGTATTCCTCTTTATACATACTGATATCATCAAGGCTCTATAAGGCCAGGCATCTGCCAACCTATAGCATGTGTGTGTGTGTGAGTGTGACCAAATGCCCTGATACTAGTAGGAATACTGCAAAATCTGTAGAAGTGGGGACATTTTACAGGTCCTCACAAGGAACAGTGCTGTTTTCTCCACAAACATTTTTGAGGAAAAACTGAAGGAACAGAAATATTTTCTTTTGTTTACTGAGGTTAAGGTGAGGGTTGGGTTTAGATGTCCGTGTAGTATTGTTAAAATACAGCTTTGCAGAGGTCAATGGAGTGTACTCACAAAGACAGCAATACCAACCTGTGTGTGTGTGTACTTTTTCAAGAGAAGAATGTCTCCACTTAGTAAAACCAGAAGAAAAGAGAAGCAACTTAATGGTCAGAACTTTACAAAAGGTGTCTTTTTATGATCAACAATGGAGAGAAACTGTTTTTCCTGTAGGCCTTTGGGGTTAAACTCAGGCTTAAGATCAGGATTAGAGAACTTGCATTACGTATAGCAACGTTCACTAATACTGCCGTTCACAAATGCTCCTACTCACAGGTTCTTTGTCCCTCTTTCCCCCTCTCTTTTTCTCTTACACCCTTTTAAACTCCCCCTCCCCCCAATGTGCGTGTATCTACCGTGTTCTTCGGTAATGATGTGCTGTGTGTTCGTGAGTCTTTCTGAAGCTCATCATCATAAACCTCATCTGTAATAGAGCTACGCATGTAAAACTTTACGTCCCCATTACAGTCTCACTCTGCTGCCTGCACAAAGGGCACAGCACCTACACAATGTGTGTGTGCATGAGTGTGTGTGAGAGAGAGACTGTGCAGTTTATCTTAACGATTGTAAAGGAAGCTGTAAGGTTGGAAACAGTGATGGCGTTGGGCTCAGTTCCTCAGATATTGGCTAATCTCAATATGAAGACTTGACTGAAAAAGCAGGCCAGGGTGTAAGAAAATGTCTCGGGTCGACCTTAAACGTATTTGACTTTAGTTTGAAATTAGATTATTTCACTTGCATAATGTATGTCCTCCTGCAACTCACTTACAGCCCCAGGCGGCCTAAATCTGAGATTTCTCTCTAAGTGGGATATTCTCTTGTGGGCATACAGCGTATAGGCACCAATAAGCCCTAGGAATAATATTTCAGAGACATACATACATATATACAACAATCAGCCACAACACTGAAACCACAGGTGAAGTGAAGAACACTTTTTACAGTGCTCCTGTAAAGATGTTAAATATATTGGTCAGCAAGTAAACAGTCAGTTCTTGAAGTAGATGTATTAGAAGCAGAAAAAAATGTCTAAGCATAAGGGCTGTGATGGATAGATGACTGGTTCAGAGCATCTCTGTAACAGGTTTATAGGTGCCCAAGGTTCATTCATGTTCATGGGTGAACGAAGGCTAGTCTGTTGGGTTTGATCACATACAAGGGCTGGTGTAGCCCAAAAAAATGAATGAGTGTGATGATAGAAAGGTGTCAGAACACACAGTGCACTGATATTCTGTTGCTAAAGAAGGGGCTGAGTAGCTGCAGATCAGTCAGAGTGCCCATGGGCAGGTGAGCATTAGAATTGGCCCATGGAGCAATAGAAGAAAGTGGTCAGTCTGATAAATATCATTTTCTTTTACATCATCTGGATGGACAGGTGTGCATGTGTCCTCTATTGGGGAAGAGATGGTGCCAGGATGTACTATAGGAAAAAGGTGACTCAGCAGAGGCAGCGTGATGCTGGGATACCTTGGTTCTGGCATACATGTGGTGGTTACTTTGACATGTACCATCTTCCAAACCAAGCTGTCTGAGGAACATCACACTGAGCATCAATTCTGCATTTATGGGCTGTTCTGGACAATTTAGGCTGATCCATGGAGGCCCCTATTCACAGCACACCTGTGGGGTCCATGTGTCGACAGGTTGGAGCTGTTTGATGGCAAAGGGGGCACCTACACAATATTAGGCAGGTGGTTTCAATGTTGTGGCTGATAAGAATATTAAAAAGGATAAAATGGTGCAGATGCAAATGTTGTTTTAAACAGTACAATGAGCTACACGAAAAACATGAGCTCTTATTCTCGCTAACGGCTAAAATAGCTGAATGATTTTTTAATTGCTTTTTTTTTCTACAAAGTGTAACCTGCAGCCAGTTGCAGGAAGGTTCAGCATGTAAAAGCAGTCTCAGAGCAAACAAAGGAAAAAATATGTTGCTGTTTGTGCTCCACTGTGTGGAAGCATTTATTTTGGAGAGGCCTTTTGGACGTCCATCTCCCGTGTCTGGGTAATATAGGCTCTAATGAGGGAGAGACAGTTGGAACACAACCATAATATCCTACATTACCAAAATGGATGCTGCCAATCCAGTGAATACGTTTCTCACACACACACACACACACACACACAAAACCACTCCATCCCACAGACGGCGTTAATGAGGCGTAGCTGGACACAGAGATTATGTGGCAAGAGCTGGGGGAAAGGACTGGGGGCCTTCAGCCATGCAGGTCCATGCATATAAGCATCTTATTCCATCACACAAACACACAGGGGCTCTCTCTCTCTCGCTCTCTCTCAGTCTCTCTTTTTCAGGGGTATAGTGTAGTGTGAAGTAGAGCTTTAATTGGGCCTGATATTTTGGGGCGAGGTCCTAACCACTAGGCCACCACTGCCCATAAGTAGAACTCATCATCGTTCCCCTCCACGAAAATCTTTAGTAAAAGGCCAATGATTTGTACGTGAAAGAACAGAAACCCGAGCCCAACCAGACCTTTATTGTCAGGTGTGAAAATGACTCAAAATTTTGCCTGAAATGGACCCAAACCAACACATCAACCAAAGTACTGAATTACACCTGGTCTTTCTAACAAAGGTGAAGGTTCAAATCTTAAAATAAACGCCCAAACTTTTTATCCTTGGTGGGCCAAAATGCAATGCTTGTGGTGGGCACAAAGCCCATTTCCAGAAAAGCATATTAATATTATTTTTATTTGATCTTTTCCAAAATGCAATAAAAAAACAAAAACCTGTGATATATTAATTTACATGGACCTTTGTTTAACTGATCAAATGCATTCAAAAGTGATTTACAACATTGCTCTTTATGCACTCAGATGTCTCTGAATTCTCAAAATATTTTCACCACTTCATATACTGCAGATGTAGAAAGACCTAAATCCTCTGTATTGAAATGACTAATAATTCTCTCACAAATTTAGGCACCAAGGGGTGAGCCATGACCCATCCTTGCTTGCTTACTATAATACTCAATCATAAAACCTCACCTGCTACCAATCAGTCTATTTAATGTTTGGTTCTAAAAAAAATAGAATACAAAAGAAAAAAAAAATGTATTTAATTTATAGCACAAAAACATGGATAATGTACATTTCTGGCCTAAAGTCCCTATTTCGTCAGCACTACCTGGGGGGATGGCTTTCTCTCCATGGCTGTAAAGAGTTTTTGCATTAATTAATTACTTTAAATTACTCTAAAGTGGATCTATGCTGCATCTGATTTTATAGACAAGCTAAAAGAGTTTAAAGTTGCGTGATGAATGAGGAGCAGGTTTTCAGTATCTTTGTCTTTAATGGTGAAGAGCTGGCTTACCTCTTGTTAAACTGGATGGACTGAGGTCCTGCATGATTGTACTAGTGATTATGAAAAATGTGCTGTACTGTGTGCATTAAAATTACTTAAATGATTCTCAGCAGAAAGAGGTGGGCTCCACAGCATAAGGGGTGGGAATCACTACAGGCCCATGGTACAGTAAGCACCATTAAGATGTGTGATTTGCTCAGTATTACAATGTATCATTGAATTGTCGTTATTTATCACTTTAGGCTGCAAATTATTTTATTCCCCCAGAACAAAACATTGCACTGTGTGTATATGTGTGTGGGTGTATATGTGTGTGTGGGTGTGTGTGTTGGGAAAACATGTTCTTTTGCCTAATCAATTATAGTCCCAGCTCCAACAAAACTGCCAAACTGCAATCAATGCCAGAGTGTAAACACACACACACACACACACACACACACACACAGTCGCACACTTATACACTCATACACAGTCCTTGACTGCCCATGTGAAATAAATGGTCTGAAAAAGTCCTGATAGTGAAGTGATGACTAACACTATACTGATTTTCTTCATGTGTGTCAGCATGTGACATCTCTATTCAGACATCACAGCCTCACTGAAAAGTGAAAAGCAATTATATATTTAAGTAGGCAGTAAAGGGCAATTCCACCAATTTTTCCGAAATTTCACTCTCTCCATAGTGAACAGCTGTGATTCTGTTAATTTCTCTAGAACAAAACATTTCACACTAAATCACTCTGAATGACTGAATAATGACATGAAGATGTGTTTCCATCTTCACCATTTAATTATGGATTTGAGAAAATGACTATGATTTAAACAGTCATTCAGAGTGATTTGGCATTAAATGCTCTGTTCCAGATTTGTTTACAATGGTGGCAAAAGGACAGACATCTGCCTGTAAAAGCCCACATACAGGTATTACATGACAAGTTAATGAATACACTGCCTTAAACCCAAAACATGGTTTTACTGATGTTTTAAGAAGCTTTTGGGCTAAATTGTTATTAGGCAAAATAGTACAGGTCATATGCTAGATTTTCCAGTATTGCACCATCATCATTGTTATATACAATTAAACAAAGTCAGCCAAATGGCTAAATTTGTGTTGTAGATATTTTGACCTTTGGTTCCATTTGCCACCACTGTACAGACATTGGTAGGTATCTCCACAAGAAACTATTTTTAAGCAAGCGTTGAAATGTGTGTGAGTGAGTGTTTGTGTGTGTTTATGTGTTTGTGTGTATTAAAGCATTGTGTGAGGATGTGTGTGGGTGTATATTTACATTAAAGTATGTATTAAAGCAACACTTTTTTTGTTTTTCACTGCTGTTTATAGCTACATATATATCTACAGCGGATGTGAGATATGGAAGGTTTAGCACATCAATAATTCATTCATCAGTGCACTTATACACACACACACCTGCCTCTCCTACACACTTACAGCCTGGCCTGTTTGACTCCTGCTGTTTCTCCTCTTTCTCCACATTGTGTACTTATTGACTACACCCAGCAGCAGCTCTTACACGCACACAGACACACACTGTCAGTAGATCTGTCTCCTATTGAAAATGTAAGGAGCTTCATGACTAGGAGAATCAGACAACAGAGACCAAAGACTATTGAGTAGCTGAATTCTTGTATCAAGCAAGAATGGAAAAAATGTTTACTTGCAAAACTGCAACAATTAGTCTCTACAGTTTCTAAAGAATTAAACAGTGCAGTTAAAAAGAAAGGTGCTATAACATGATGATAAACATTCACCTATTCCAACTTTTTTGAGTGTGTGACAGGCGTCAAATCTGTTTAATATCTAAGCTGGTCGGTGAAAATCTTTTCTCTGTACTTTTGTCAGTCAAATAAAGGTTCAAGAGAATTAACCAATACCAGAATCTTGAAAAATCTTGAACCTTGAAATCCAAAATTGCATTGTGCTATGTAACAATGTCACAACTGGGTTTGTATCTACGTTCCTAGCTGTATTTGTCAGACGGGTAGCAGGGGGGAGGGGGTAATGACCATGACTAATGCAAGAGAATTATAAACAGCCTTCTCCTTGTAAACATCAATGTAAGGAAATGAATAATGTCATGCAAAACTGATTCTCAAGGCAGCAACCATCTTTCTAACAGAACAGAAAAACAAAGAGCAGCACAGGCAACTTGGTACATATGTGCAGGGTTGTAAACTATCCATCCATTACAGGCACAAAACAGGACAAGAACAGACTGCAGCGAATATTCAGGACAGCCAAAAAATCATTGGTGTCCCCCTGCCCACCTTTTTAAAAACTGTACTGTACTGTAAAGATGCTACAGGACCCTATATACCTAGAAAGCCAGGCACAAGAGTAGTTTCTTTTTTCAGGCTATCAACTGAACAGTTCTCATTGTCTTCTTATTTAATCTGTACTTTGCTTATATATTTCTGTATTGCAAATTGTATAAAGTGTCGTGTCCATTGTACATTGTGTACTGTATACTGTCTGTTGTGTACTGTGAGTATTGTATAGTACTGTCTGTAACTTACATCTGCACTGTGTACATACTAAGTACTTATCATTTGGTCAGAACCAGATTGCTTGTGCGTGTGAACATACTTGGCTTATAAAACTGATTTGAACTGACGTCTCTTTGTTCAGACACTTCCAATTTACTGCAGAATGACTCAACTCCTGCCCATCTAACCCAGACAGCAAAATCTTCTTTAAACTCATCAGATACCACAGCAACTGGTTAACAATAGTCTAGCAGTCACTTAGCAACCACCTTACTTACCTGGGAAATTCCACTGGAGACACATCATCAACAACCTAGCAACCACCAAACAGCATCCTACCAATTTATCATAGCAATGTACATCATAGAGGCAACTTGAAACACCCTGTCCACCTAGCAATGACTTAGCAACCACTTGGAATATAATAGCAACCATATAGAGTGTCACTGCAACCACCTAGCAATCCCTAACAACCACTATACATACAACCGCAATAGCTAAGTATACACCTGGAACACAAGATCAGCCATCTAACAACACTCTGGCAACCCTCAGGAAATGCACAAATGCACAAATTCAGACAAGACTTGTTCTCTGCTGGGGTACACAGCATAAAGGTTATATGCTAAGTCACTGTAGAATACACCTAAAGCACTATGATACTTACATTTTCACACATTATCCAAAACTAACAAACATTTAACACCAGAGAGAGATAAAGAAAATAACACTGACTGTATAGTTATTTCATTACAATGGCACCTGTCAGGAAGGTGGAATATATTAGACAGCAACTGAGCAGTCAATTCTTGAAGTTAATGTGATGGAATCAGGAAACACTGACAAATGTAAGGATCTGAGTCACATAGGCCTTATTGTTATGGCAGGACGACTGAGTCAGAGAATCTCAAAAAACACTTTTTCGAGTTATCCAGGTCTCCAGTAGATAGTACCTGCCAAAACTGATCCAAGCAAGGACAACTGGTAAATCGATAATAGGGCATGGGTATCCAAGGTTCAGTGATGCATGTGGAGAGCGAAGGCTAGCCCATCTAGGTAAGAGCCTAGGTTTAGAATGGCTAGCCGTCTGAACAGACACTGGGGTCTGATCAACCCTGGTGGGGTCACCTAGAGGAGGGTGTATGATGTAGAAAGACCCGAAACACCAGATGATCCCAAGAACATCAATGAGGATGTGTCCAGACTAAAGCATCTCAATGGGACTGTTAGTTCCAGCAGCATGACTTGCTTGGTGGATTCAGACACCAGGACAATATCTGATCGCAGAGTGATGTTTGCTATGTGATTGGGGAACTTCAACTGTCACCCAAGATCCACCAATAACTGCCAGTCTGTTGCTGAGGTCAGAATGCCTGCATATGTTAATCTCTTGGCGGGAATTGGCTTCTCCCCACCTCGGACAAAGGTAATAGTCTCCTTGGAGGGCTGGCAACGCTTCGCTCTCTCAAGTGCTTTGCTGATTACTTCAGCAATGGATTTCAGGACCTGGTGACATGCTGATGATTCTGCTTTACCCCAAATATGCATATTTGCAGAACTTTGGAGCACGTCATATACTGCCTGGATGAAAAACTCAATGAGGTGATGCTCGGCTTTTCAGAGCTCAGCCCAGGTCACTTTTTTCTCAACCGCATCAAACTCCCATCTTGTCCAAGCTCGCTGCTGCTTCATTCTCACCACTTTACAGGATCTCTTCTCCTCCACTGCTACCCTTACCTCCTTCTGAACTAGGCAGTGACCTTGCTTCCCTTTGGACTTTTTAGTTAGGGGAGTTGAAAATCCTAGTCCAGCTAGCTTAGGGTGACCGCGCTTACCAGCCTCCTGTGTTACAGCATCCTCTGCCCTCCACTGCCAGGCCTCACTTGGATCATTGCATTGGCCACCTTCGATTCCCTTGAGTCCCTGTACTGTACCACTTCTCTAGCTCTTGTTACCTACTTGCAAGGATTTGAAGGGCAGTTGCAGGTTGTTGCTGTGACCGCAGAGTGCTGTGCTACTCAGATTCTTTGGCTGTCCCAACCATCTCCTAAGGTGGTTATTGATCTTTCTCTCCAGGGTTTCACCTGTTGAGAGTGTGACTGCATAGACAAGGAAAGGCCACAAGATTCTTGGAAGAATGGTATGCTGGTAGATCCATTCTTTAAACCTCCCAGGCAGGCCAGACTTATCCACAGCTTTCAGCCAACCCTCTAATTTAGCACAAGTTGATTGTGTATATATATATATATAAATAAATATATATATAAATTTATACTCATGAGGATTTTTTCCACTCTGCTGTGCGCCTTCATCATTCTTTTGAAATAATGAATCGTTAAGTGCTCTTAGCTAGAAGGATTAATGTAAAAAGAATACTTTATTTTCACCAAAACAACAGCTAATGCATGGAAAGGACATTAGCGCACAGTCATCCTTCATAGCACACAGGCAAGAAAAAGGGCTTCTGTTAATACACAACCAGCCCACGTGGCAGTAGTTAACAGAAGAGTTTTCACAACATGTTCATGCACACAAACACACACACACTCCTCCAGTCACTGGCGTTCCTTTTGCCTACAGTAAAAGGCATAGAGACAGAATTAATTACTGTGTTGGCATCTTAAATTAAATTATGTTTAACTCGTTACAACTCACAGTCATAGCATAAAGGCTGAGAAATTCAAAACTGAAAAATTTAAATATTCTAATTTTATAATTCAGGAGACATTCTATATTTGATTTTGGCATCAAAAGAAGCAGAAAAGTCAAACCTGCAGACCTGAACCTGTAGATACAGAATACAAGCTGAATGCAAATTTACTGTGAAACTAACAATTGTCATTAAATACTGTGTGATATTTATGCAGTGCAAATCAAGTGTATGTGGGAGGGGGGAGGAATCAGGACAACTTTTTGGTAATGTTTCCTGTCCATACAGAATGAAAAAGAAGGTAAATTCATTACATTTACAACAGCAAAATGGCACAGCTCCTGTCTAAAAGATGATAGCAAAGCCAGCATGACTTCCTTTTTATCAGTTCACAAGATGTTTTTGCAAAATTTGCAGGCATATGTTATTTGCAAGTTAAATGCTTAATTTTTTTATTAGATTAATTGTTTACTGGATTTTTTTTTTGTAGTAAACCTTTAATTTTTGATCCAACCCATTTTGATGCAAAATTTGATTGATGTAAAATATGGCCAAAGATGACCATGTGGCGGCATTTTTGTTTTTTATTTAAGTGAGTTGGTATAAAATTCAAGGACGTTTTTAAATGGAAAAAAACTCCAAAAAGGCTATAGCTTTATAGTTTTTGCCAGTTTTTGGTGCAGAAACACAAGGTGAGTTTTATGCTTAATTTGAATTGTAAATGCTTCATTACATTGTCCGGAGGTATTGAAAGGAAGTCACTTCAACCCATCCTAATATTGGGCCACACTTTGAGGCCTCTGTGGCACAAAACTAAACAATAAGTGAAGAAAACATCAATTTTTAATTTAGCATGCAAGGCATGCAGTCCCTGTGCTCTTGACCCTGGATTATTAGGAGCAATTTGCAGGGCTGGAGGTTATGGTTTAGTTCAAGGCCTCAAAGGACGGCAGCATGACCCAAAACACAAACAAGACACAACATGACCCCAGGATAAATGAAGGGCAGGACATGGAGGGACACAAACACACACATACGCACTTGTCACCAAGTTCAAGGAAAACTCCAGTGTTGCCTAACCTCAGGCTGTTAACAACAACGACATAATTTCAATGAGCTTTGCCATAAAACAGAAAAGCCATTACTCCAAATAGTAGCCAGTAGCCAATGGGCAGCTGATGAATGTTATTATACATATGAAATGTTTAAATGTTATGGTAAGGTTTTATCTGAGAATACTAAAACAACATAGTAAAAAAGTAGTATCTGTTACTTGAACTAAGGTTAAGCATTCAAGGTTTTCAGATGGAGTCTATGAAAATTCTGCCAGTCTGAAAATGAATAGCCTTGAAATGTCACCTCTATCAAACTAAATCAGACTCAGCTCTTTTTATTTATTTGGCCAAATTTACAGATTTACAGGACTACCATACCCATGAATCTCTCCATCTGGAAAACGAATCCAAGAAGAAATTATATCAATATATCAATTTACAGCTTATTTTATTGATATTTTTTATGATGTTGTTAAAATGGTACTAGTTTCACATAAGCATTCACTGATGAACTTTTGTAGCTTAT
>JBBPDA010000081.1:2537948-2563416 GCA_037974385.1 Arnoldichthys spilopterus | reverse complement strand
CTGCTCCACGTGTGCACGTGTGATGGGTTAAATGTAGAGGTTGCATTTCGTTGTGGTGCTTGAGTGTGTTCACAATGGCAAATAGTCACTTTCACATGAAGAATGACACATTTTAAAATCCCATGACTTTGTTTTATTAATTTTGATTAGTTTTTGTAAATGTAAAAATTTAGACATACAGATTTAATGGTCATTTTAAACTTAAAAACTGAAAAAAAAAAAATTCTATTTTTAAAAATTATTATTTATTTCCAACCTAATGTGGCCCATCTACGGTACATTCAAGGCCTACCATTGAGTCACAGCTCCCACTTTGGGAAAAACTGTCCTAGTTTTTTCACAAACAATTTGTTACTACCACCAGAAGATGGCGCAAAAATGCACCTAAAAGCTGTTTGCCAACCACCAATACGCCCACTGGCCACTTTATTGAAAACACATAACTGGATTACATTAGTTCACTTGTTGATGCACATCTTCTAGTTCTACATTTGTCTTCAGGTTCTGACCATAAAGCCGCCACTGGTTGGGCCATTTTGGCTGGCAGACCATTCTCAACCAGCAGTAAAACAGCTGTGTCTGATACATATCAGCACCAAACATAAACTTCTATGGGCACTACCATGTCAGTGTCCCGGTTGTCCTGAGAATGGCCCATCACCTAAATAAGATCTGGTCAACAGCGGTCATGTGATCAGAAACAGACTAATGATAAACAGGGTGGAGGGGATGGAGATTTTGTCAACAACACATAAGCTACAATCAGTTACTAAACACCTACAAAGTGCAATTATTGTAGTCGTCTCTAAAAAAAAAAAGGCTAATGGGTGTAGATACACCATAGGTGTTTGAAACACACTGGCAGCACTGAGTGCATGCTGTCACAAATCCTCCACATTATCAACTCATCAACTCCAATTATATCACAGTAACACTTGTCTGAAAGCTTGCGTCTGAATGCTACGTAAATGCTTCACAGAGCACAAATTTAATCATATCAGTTTACTTTGGCTGGCGTTTATCTCGCTGTGTGCTCAATCTTTCATTTGCTGGTATGGTTATTAATTTTGAGCAAAGAGTACAAGAGCTCGGTTGCATTCTCAATCACGGTGCCAGGGTGTAATTTTTGGTGGGATAAAAATAGTGACAACTTACCCTCTAAAAAAATAATGGCACCAGAACAGCATCTTTCCCTGACGAACCCTTCAATGAGCCGTTCTTAAAAGAATCACTTGAGATCAAATGAGATCAAATGAGATCTAAGTGTGAAAAATTTTATTTAAAAAAAATCTTTGGAATAAACTACTACACTGCTAAAGATTTTTTTTTACAGTGCTTTTTCTAGATAACATGACCATTTACATCATGGACAATAAGCATTCTATTAATTTAATATATTTTATCTAATATATTTTATATAATTTAATCACATTTAATATAACGGCATTGTTTGTCAATTGTCCCTGTTCAAGCGGTAGGAGAAGCTCTTTACTTGCATTGGTATCTGAGTGGTTAGGACATTGCCCTAGGGACCTGAAGGTTGCAGGTTCAAGTCCCGGCTCAGGCACTACTGAGGTACCCTTGAGCAAGTTACCATCCCGATACACTGTTCTCCGAGCACTGTTAAAAAGCTGCCTACTGCTCCACGTGTGCATGTGTAATGGGTTAAATGCAGAGGTCACATTTCATCAAGCATTTGTGGTGCTTGAGCATGTTCACTATGACAGATAGTCACTTCACTTCACTTAATATTCAACTACTGCCAGTCAACACACCAGTGCAGCACATTCATGTCCTATATCACCACACTCATGCCTTTAAGCTATATCACCCTCCTCAACCCTTCCAGCTGTACCACCCTCCCTACAGTTTTCATTTTTTAAATTTTGAATATGGTAAAAATATTTAACTGTTCCATAAACTGAATGTATCATCACAGTTAGACTTTGAAAACGACTGTTTTGGAAAATGTAGATGCCCACGAAGAAATAAATAACTGTGAGGTCTTAGTTTGTTTCAGTCTTACTTTCTTGAATATATCATACGTGTATAGAACATATTTATCTCGCCACTTAATCATGGGTTTTCTATATCATTACATTATATAGACGACAGTTGGTAGACCCTTTGAACCCACAATTCTCCAACTCTTACTGATTAAGAGCATTTATAATCAGTTCATTCACATCAGAGGAAGGCTTTATATAAGTTTATAGAGAAAAAATCTAAATATATTTCTATAGAATATAAATGTAGTTAAATAGTTTTAATAATTGATTAAACGAACATTAAATGCTGTTTGAGCTGCCAAGTCTATAAGAAAGCCAAAACAGGCCTGCTCTTGACTGTTAGAACTTAAAGTATGACTGCTAACATCTACACAAATCCAGAAGGGGGCAATCAACTGGTAATAAAATGGCAAAGAGAAGACTCCACATTTATTACCTGTTGATTATTACCCTCTATTCAGGGGCACAGAACCATATTTCAATACATCCATTTCAAAGTAATATTATAGTCTGTAGAAAAACTTTGAGCACCTAGAAATTCAGACTTTTACTTTGGTAAAACCGAGAGCTAAGAAGAAAATGTTACAGCCCAATGACAATTAAATGATAGGGGAAACACTGATGATTAAGAGCAGTGGTGGCCTAGTGGTTAGAGACTTGACCATGTGATTGAAGGGTTGCAGGTTCAAGTCCCAGGCCAGGTACTACTGATGTACCCTTGAACAACAGACTGTCCCACTACACTGTTCCCCGGGCGCTGCTGATAGCTGCCTGCTGCTCCATATGTGGATGGGTTAAATACAGAGATCATGTTTCATTATTGTGCACTTTTATGTGATGAGGTGTGTTCACAATGACAAATAGTCACTGTGTCAAGTCACATTTAGTCAAGATTTAAAGTCCCACTACAGTTCATTCAATCATTCAAATTTTATTTCAATTCACCATGAAATGTTCAAAGAATGTAAAAAGCAACTGCTGTCAAAAAAGTGACAGAAAAATTGAGGTTTTAAAAAGACGGCTATCATCATTTTCACTGGTTTGACTGTTTGTGGTAGAAAACCTCATCCAATATGAGAACTTTTTGTATAGCTACTTTCTGTGAGCTTCAGCATTGTTGGTGCAGTTTGATTATAACAGAAAGTGACACGTGAAAGTGTTTGTGTTTTGATTTGCGTTTGTTTGTAGAAACATGTTTAGGTGTATGCTAAATCAATCTGACAAGTAAAGTAAGTGCATTTAGTATCAGGTGACTGAAGTGTGTTTAGACCCGAGGCTTTGTACGACACTGAAGAATATGAAGTACGACAAAAGCTCCTGCCGAGTTCCCCTCCAACACTCAATCATGTAATCTCCCATGATTTCTCCTGACCCACTTTAAACTCTAAAAAGGTAGGCAGATGTATTTAAATAAAGATTAGCACTGAAAATGAGCCAGATTGATGAGATTAAAAGCAGACTGCCTCTCTCTCTCTCTCTCTCTCTCTCTCTCTCTCTCTCTCTCTCTCTCTACCTCTCTCTGCTTTTGAGCTTCTCCTGACAGATTTGACTGCTCCTACTGGTATTTTTAAACCAGCCTCTCATCCGGCAGTTACAAAGACACGATTTAATACCAATTACAGCTCAAAGCTGCTCATATTTACTTACATAATACAGATCAGAAATTAGCCCAACATGCAAATTAAACGTGATTTCATGCATATGCATGCGGCTTTTGTCTCAGCAAGAATCTAACGGGATGATTCCAGAGCTGATATGCAAATTCCTGTGGCAGTCGCATCAACTCAGCACCACTGACAAACTCATCTGACCCATTTACAAAACAAAGGCTGGTAAATATAACCTCCACTGTGTCTGTTTATCCTAGAGAGAGAAGGGGTGGGGGGGGGGGGGGGGAGCCAGGCAGCATCTTTGGAGAGAGGGGGAACCGAGGGAGAAGAAGGAGAATAAGCAGGAGAGGGAAAGACAAAGGGGAAAAAAAAGACAGAGTCCACAGTGTCCTAAACCCCCAAAGGTAAAGAACTAAAAAAAGTGTCATTGTAGCTGCCTTAGGGAGCACAGACTGCAGCTAATAACCACAACCCTGCAACACTGCTCTGGCCTCAATATTAAGCCCCCACCACAAGACTGACAAAGACTGAAGAAACATCTGAAATGAAGTACAACATACAACACAAGTGGCAACTATAGTAAATACTGCATTTAAGGTAGAGTATGTAGTAAATACGTACAACTGAGGAGTGTGGTTATGGGAATCTTTCTGGAATACTATTCTGGCAATAAACATAAATATGTGATTTTAGATGCAGCTGATAACTGTCCATCTACACAAGAACATCTACCAAGACTCTTCAGCACCACCAAGACTTTCCATCTGCCCGACTTCCCAAATACATGATGACTCCACGAACCACACTAATACCTTCCAGCAACATCTCCATTCACTACTGACACCAACATCTCCACTCACTATCGACACCAAGATTCTGCACCTACATCAAGGTTCTCCAAACACCCCAAAGCCTCTTTACAAGACTCTTCAGCCAAAGAAAGTCTTTCCATCCACACCAAGAATTTCCAGCCACACAAAACTCTCAACATTCTGTTAAAAAATACCAAAAAAGTATAGTTAATGAATGTTGGACCTAATGTTAATGCATCATTTATACAAAAACAAAATTCTGCTTTTAATAACTAAATGGTCTTAAGGGAGTGGTGCCTAGTGGTTAGAACAGAACAGAAAGTCACAAGTCCCCACTCAGGTACCACTGAGGTTCCCTTGAGAAAGGTACTGTCCCACTACACTGCTTTTTTATAGCTGCCCACTGCTCCAGCTGTTCACGTGTAATGGATTAAATCCAAAAGTTACGTTTCGTTGTGGTGCACTTTGGCTGTGATTGAGTGTGTCCACAATGACAAATAAGTCACTTTCACTTACAAATGTTCATGCAGAAAAAGATTCTAGGCAGGGTGGCATGATATGCAAAAAGAGTGAGAGCACCAAATGGCTTCTTTTAGTGCATCTGCAAATGAGGCCACCAGCTCATTATCGAGATGAATCAAGTGGGGTCCTGCAGGGCCGGAGGCTCACAGTTGCGTCTTTTCACAGTCTCTGGTGGTCCAGCCTCTAAGACGTGGTCTTTGCTGAGGCTTTACCTAGCTTGTGGTTAAAATGCACACGCATCACAGTGCTATCCCAGGATATATTTCTCATTGCTGTTTCATTTGGGATCAAAGCTCATGACTGACAACTTGCTATGAGTCAGCGTCACAGAAGCCAGCAGCACTGGTGTCCCAGTAAAAACAACAACAACAAAACAAACAAACAAACAAACAAGACAGATTAACACCCACTCATTGCCACAATAGATTCCTTCTCTCTTTATCTCTCTCTCTCTCTCTCTCTGAAGCTTACTGTGGGTGTATATTGTCATGTAGTGAACAGATCTTACTATCACAAACACCAGTAATGTAGAGAGAAGAGGAGGAACAGCAGTAAGAATGGGGGAGAGGAAAGGAAAGTTGAAAAGAATATAAGCGAATATGGATGCAGAGCAGAGCAGTGGAGAGGAGAGAATATAAAGGGATAGGAGGAAATATGATAGGAGAGAGCGGTAGAGCAGATAACATGAAAGGATAGAAGGAAGGTTGAGAGAACAGCAAAGGGGGGTTGTAAGAGAGGAAGGGAAAGAGGAGAGAAGAGGAAAGGAAAGGAAAGGAAAGGGAAGCAAAGGAAAGGAAAAAGGACAGGAGAGAAGAGGAGAGAATGAGAGAGAGAAGAGAAAAGGAGAAAAGGAAAGAGGAGGGGAGATGAGAAAAAGAGAGAGGACAGGAGATGAGAAAAGGAGAGAGGAGAGCGTTTTGTTCTTGTCCTCAGGCAAGGAACACACACCTGTGCCTTGTCTTCTATCTGACACAGTCACGCTTTTGTAGGCTTTATCTCAGAGATCTGCCTGACCCCAGCCAACATGTACACATGCGCGTGCACACACACACACACACACACACACACACACACACACAGAGAGAGAGTGGTCTCACTCCTCAGCACGGAGGTCTGACCTCCATTAGCATCTCTTTCTAAAGCTGAGAAATAACAAAGAAAAATGAGAGGGAGAGAGAGAGAGAGAGAGAGAGAGAGAGAGAGAGAGAGAGAGAGAGAGAAAGAGCGGGAGAGAGAGAGAGAAAGAGAGAGAGAGAGAGAGAGAAATTTCCTTTGCTCTGCTCTGTTTTCCTGCATTAATGAACAGGTGAATGAGCAGTAGCTGCAGGAGAAAGACGGCTTTTGTTAGAAGCCATATTGGATTCCACTCAAGGTCACTGGGCCATGCTGAGGGCGTCTCAATATCACTCACTCACACTCTCTCACATACACACACCCTTCAAAAGGCCCCAGTGATGAATTTCCTCTTCCCACATTTTCTACTCCAAAATTTGGCTACAAGAGCAACACTTGACATCAATGAATCTTGAACGAATGGCTGAATTGCTGCACACTGAATGTGCCATCATATACAAATAAATCCATGGGTGCGAGGTCATATCTATGGTGAATTAAAAATGTTTTTGGTGCTCATATTGTATGCATGGATGAAAAGTGACAGGAACTTTATAGTCCCTAAACCATTTTGGTGCATATCAAACTCAGGCTTTTCATGTCTGTGACATCAAACATGACACATGTCAAAATGGGCTGTTTTTCATGTCAAATGTAGACTGAATAAGGAGTAAAGTTCACACAAATCAGGTCGTCCCAGAACACAGGGAGGCTGCTGTTCTGCTGGCACAGAGGGAGAGAAAAAGTGACAAATTCCATAGCGTCTGAAGCACGCTGAACAATGCCTGGGTGCTTGCTGTTAAAACTGAACAAAACATAATTTATTGACATTTAAGGATCAGAGCTTTTGCAATAATTCCTAAGACTCTCTCTCTCGCATGCACACACATGCGTTGCCTGTTCTTTCACTGTCAGTGGATCACTATAACAGGGCAATTAGAATTAGAGCAATGATGAAAAACAAGCAGCTCTGCCTGTCTGTCCGCCTGTGTCCTCAGTTCCGTTTCAGTACTATCCCAACATGGCGCCAACATACACAGTGCTGTCCTGCTGATCTGCTAAAATGATGTTGGCCATCTTAGGGCCACACTGACCTGCTCGTATTTGATATGATATTTCATCACTGTATTCCTTGTTGCAAGGCTTCAATGAAGAAGCATTAGCTCACAGTGGTGGCCTAGTGCTTAGGACCATGCCCTTGTGAACTAAAGGTCGCAGCCCAGGTACCACTAAGGTACCCTTAAGCAAGGTACCATCCCACTATACTGCTCCCTGGGCGCTCTTGACAGCTGCCCGTTGCTCCACGTGTGCACATGTGATGGGTTAAATGCAGAGATCACATTTCATTGTGGTGCACCTTGTGTGTGTTTACAATAACATATGTCACTTTAACTTTCACTTTCTTCACATGACCCACTCAAAACTCCTCAGTGGTCTTCCTCTCCTTTTGTAAAATCAGAACAGACACAAAACTTATTCACAGGTGCTGCATCCAATCAAATAGGTGCTGATTCCAATATAGGAGCTCCTAGATCCGGTTCCGCTAGTATTCAGCACAAATTAAGCCCTGCCCCTGAAACAAAAAATTAGTTTTCTGTGAGACAGGCCCTTTAAAGCCTTTCCATTGATTTGTCCTGAGCGATCCTATCCACCCACTGAGACACCCCCACTCATTATGAACAAAATCCACTCTAACAACCAGCAAACCCAAACACATTCAACCTCCATTAACAGCCCAAACAAGGCTGGCTTCTTCACTACCGCTGTAAAAGAAAACAAAACTACTGAGGGAAAATAAATAAATAAATACATTTAAAAAATCAATGGAAGAAAACCAGTCTGCACCTACTCCAAACATGAGGAGGTGGTGTGTGTGGCCTGTGGGCTTCATTCAGAAGGGGTCAGTCGGCCAAATTAGCTGCAGTAATGAAGGAAGCGAAGCGGTGTTGAAAAGCTGATAAATACTTAATCCTCTCGTCGCTGTATACGCTCTTATTGTTCTACAGCAGAAAAGCCTCATTGTTTCCAACAGCTCATGGGAGCATATTTGCTTTTTTCTGGGGGTTCAGATGCCTTTCCTCTGTCTGTGTGTGTGTGTGTGTGTGTGTGTCCACAAATTGACCTAAAGGAGCAGAGTAGTTGTTTCAGAAACCACATGCTCAATCACAAGACTTACGTAAAGCCATTTAATCATTTAAAAGCCATCACTGCTTTCTCAAAGTGCAGACACACACACACACACACACACACAGAGGACTTCACAGCAATCTGGACATTTGCTAAAACAAACAGGAATGTCTAGATAAATCAAAAAGAAACGCACACACTCAAAGAGACAGCATATTAAATAGAGAGAAAGTGGAGTGGTAAGACTAATCCAAGAGTCTCTCTTAAGTTTTTTTTTTCTTTTAAGAACTCTCATCCTACAATTTCTTGTTTATTGTTTCTCCCAGAGGTCCATTTTTGACATCTGCGTGGGTTTTTGGACCCAAAAAAACTCATAATTCCTTTTTGCTTGATCATTTCTTAAATCCCCAAATTACCCTGAATTAAACAGCATGTTACTGTGCCCAACAAATGCCACCTGTCAAGGACTGGGATATATTATGCAGCAAGAAAACAGTCAGTTCTTAAAGCTGATGTGTTACAAGCAGGAAAAATGGGGAAGCATAAGAATCTGAGGACCAAACTGTAATGGTCAGATGACTCTGCAGAACGGCAGGTCTTGTGGACTGTTCCAGGCCTCCAGTAATTAGTACCTACCCACTCAAGACACACTGATGGATGTGAGGAGTGAAAGCTAACCTATCTGGTCCGATCCTACAGAAGAGCTACCGTAGCACAAAAAGTGAATGCTGGTTATGATAGAAAGGGGTCAGAACACACAGAGCAACAACCTTCAGAGGTCTTAAGTCTATTCCTCAACACTCAGAGCTGATTTGGGGGCACAAGGGGGACCTACACAATATTACTGTAGGTTTTATGCTGTGGCTAATAGGTTGATATGTAAATTATGTCCGTTCTGACTGACTGCCCTATATTGCGCCTCATTTAAAAGTTAATCCAGGCTAAAACACTCCATAACCTCAGAAAGAATAGGTGAGGACAAACTAATGCAGACTGCATAGGAGAATTGTAATTAGTTTTGGGTTGTTGTGACATCACAAAAGCAGTTAAGGTCCAAACAGCTTAGTTTCCACATATAGTGTTTATGGACAGGGGAATGAATCATCTTGTGAATCTTATATGAATGTTAAATGTTAAGCTGCTACATTTGTTTCTTTTTTGGGGAAAATAAATAAGGAAATTCTCCAAATTATGGACCCTTTAAGTACAGACGCCTTTGCAGCAGTGGTTTTCAAAGCCACTCATGGGGATTTAATCAAACACTTTAGATAATTTTTATTGCACTAGCACACCCAGTTTAACATGATGAAGGGCTTATTTATTATAATTATTAATAACTTTCCATGGCTATATAATTCTTCTACACTATTCAACACTCCCTGAAGACTGCAAATTTTGGCATTTCCCTGCTTCAGGACACACAATTCAGCCTCATAAAATGATGAGTTGGATCAAATGTGTTAAAGCAGAAACCACAAAATAGCAGGCAGTAGTCACTAGCACTGGGGCTGAAAATCACTGAGGGGCGAAGACAGAGTGAGACAAAAAAGGGGATTGACCACTGACTTGGTATCTGATTTCTGTTGAGTCAGCACCAGGTGCTTTAAAGAGCTGATATCCAATATTTTTCTGGAATTTTATTTTTTACCCCATTAATCCCTTTTTCCTTTTAGTGGGTTAATATACTAAAAACAGCCACTTACTATTGTAGTGAAAATAACAAACGAAATATGCATTAAATATATTAACACTATTTATTAAAAATTAAATGTGAGTGCTTTAAGAGCAATGCATTATGGGTAATATAGAATCAGCCACTCAAGAGGCCCTGAATAAAAAGCAGTCAGGGGAAGAGGATAGGAAAGGTAACACTGTGTGTGCAGAGCACATTTTAAACATAAATACAATGTGCACAGTAGCAGTAGCAGTAGCATTAGCCCCATGAGCTGCTGTGAGCAACCAGACTTATCATATCACAGACATATTTTTAAATATTCTCAATGCAAATATTGATATGTGACATTAATTTTGATTAATTAATCACAGAGCTTGTGATGAATTGGAATAATCTTTTGACTACAGTAATGTGGAAACAGATTAGATGGACTAGCCTTCTTTCTTTACATCAATGAGCCTTGGGTGTCCATGACCCTGTCGCTGATTCACCAGTTGTCTTTCCTTGGATCACTTTTGGTAGGTACTAACTACTGCACACCTGCAACACTCCACAAGACCTGGTGTTGGAGAAGCTCTTACTCAGTTGTCTAGTCATCACAATAAGACCCTCATCAAAGTGGCTCAGATCCTTACACTCACCCATTTTTCCTTTCACTTTCCTTTTCACCTCAAGATCTGACTGTCCCCAGACAGGTATCATTGTAATGAAACAACGTCAATGTTATTCACTTTAGCTGTGGGTGTTAACATTATGGTATGCAACACGCAACTGCTAGTCCAGGCACTGGTTACGTCTCGCCTTTACTATTGCAACTCACTACTGGCCGGTTTACCTGCAACCTCAATCAAGCCACTTCAGAGGATACAGAATGCGGCAGCACGGCTGATCTTCAACCAGCCGAGATGCGCTCACGTGACCCCACTTCTTCGCCCCCTGCACTGGCTCCCCATCTCCGCTCGAATCAAATTCAAGTCCTTGGTGCTCACCTACAAGATCATCGATGGATCATCCCCCGGCTACATGACATCACTCATCCAGACATACACACCCACCAGGTCACTCAGATCAGCGAGTGAACTCAGACTGGAGATTCCATCCCCTCGTGGAATCAAACACCACACCAGACTCTTCACCTTCATAGTTCCTCAATGGTGGAATGAGCTGCCCAGGGATACAAGATCAGCCGAGTCTCTCTCAATATTCAAAAAGCGACTCAAGACTCAACTGTTACGCACCCACCTCAGCACATAAACCAAGTGGTCACAAACAAATTACTGCTTCCAGATAACCAACCAGACGTCATCCAGAAAATAATGATCCAGTTAGTTTTTTACTGTAGCTTTTACCTTAGCACTTGTCAATTGTTCTACTGTAGGAGTTTTTGTAAGCACTTGGCACATGTATCTATTGCTGTAGTAGCTCTCTGTAGCTAGTGTAAGCACCTGGCATATGTATGTAGTTATTGTAGTAGCTCTCTGTAGTAGTATAAGAACGTGGCATAAGTATGTATCGAAGTTCCTCTCTGTGGTAGTTTAGGATCTTGGCGTATTTATTTATTGTGGTAGTTTAGGATCTTGGCGTGTTTATTTATTGCAGTAGTTTGCCCTCTGTAGTTGTATAAGCACTTAGTGTATGTATGTACTACAGTAATTGTGTCTGTTATTTTATAGCTACGAGCGATGCGTTGGTCTTCCGTGTAGTACCACTCTCAGTGTTGCTCTATGCAATGCGAACACTTGATTGTTTCCTCTGTCCTGGAAGTCGCCTTGAATAAAAGCGTCAGCCAAATGAATAAATGTAAATGGTATGGCTGATTGGTTTATATTATATATACAAACCTGTGTGTGTGTGTTGTCTATATTAAAATGGAATTTACAGCTGTCACAGTCAGATTTAACTCAGTGTGTGTGTGTGTACAGTGTGACAAAAGTTCAACCTCGATGAGGAATCAATTACATAAATGTACACACTGTGCATTATTTCACAGCATGGTGTGTGTCTGTGAATGTGTTCCAGCAGCACAAGGGTGCAGTCAGGCCTGATTGAAGCTCAATGCAAATCTCTCAGGTTTGCTGCATTTGCATGAGAAGAGCATATGTGCAGATATGAGTGTAATCCCTATGATTATGAAAAGCTTACAACCGCAGGGCAGTGTGTGTGTGTGTATGTGTGGGATGAGGAGTGTATGTGTGCACATGTGGGTGTGTGGGCGTGTGGGCGATTATGGGGGTGTGTGCACATGTTTGGGCTCATAAAATTGCAAAGCTTTTACCATTCCTGCTATAACTCACATAAAGTGACCTATAGATATCCAGCCTCATAGCACAAGACCGTTCAATAACAAAGTTACATGAAAAGGGATTTCACACAAGCATGTGTCCTTAAACAAACTTGCAAATGGACATTAATGTGACATTAGTTTAGCGTTTACGCCTGTGGAAATGGAGAGGAATGTTCTACAGGCTCAAAGAGCTCTATCTGCAAAACCTGTAGCTGTATGATCATGTATGATCAGCCATAAAATTAACACCACTGACAGCTAAAGTGAATTTCATTATCTTTGACTATCTAGTTGTTTCAGTACAACAGCACCCGTCAGTGAGTGGGAAATATGCAAGTGAACAGTGGATGTTCTTGAGTGGATGTGCTGGAAGCAGGAAAAATGGGTGAACATAAGAATCTGAGCCCCTTTGACTTTGGGCCTTACTGTGATGCCTAGACGACCGTCAGAGCATCTAGAGAACAACAGGTCTTGTGGAGTGTTCTGGGTCTGCAGTAGTTAGTACTTACCAAAAGTGATCCAAGAAAGGACAACTGGTGAATCTGCAACAGGGTTATGGGCACCCAGTGCTCACTGATGCACACTGGGAGTGGAGGCAAGCCTGTCTGGTCAGATAAAGGTTTTTTTCTTTCCCCTACAGAACAGAATTCGTTTTATTTTATTTATTTTTTATTCATTTTTTATCTCATTTGTGCTAAATATGCATAGGCTAACATCTCAGATCTTAGCTTGGGTACCTGAGATCCCTTAAAATGGCACAACATTATGTTCTAAATCCCGCACTATTTAAGGTGGAATCAAAAAGACAGTGAACCTGAAATGCTAACTTACAATAGATCATGAAGTTGGCTTTTCATTTGATAAGCTAGCTAAAATATGAAAATGTGCTGCTAAGCAAAGATTTTCTGGGACATTGTGAAGTTGCTTCTTTATAAATCATCACTGCAATCTATGTAAACAAATCCAGCTATAAGCATGAAAAATACTTTTGAAGGGTGTGGGGTGGATGACATGCATGAGACTGCAGATGCAGATGCATAAAAACAGCATTTTAGCTCCAACAAATGTAAGGTCTGAGATTTATTTTAGTTAGATTAATATTTATTGAAATACATGCCCATCTCCCACAAAATCATTATTTACTGCTAAGAATTATTATTCATTGGATGTCACGATTTAGGGGTGTTAGGAAGCAAGTGCAGCGAGACTTATAAACCAGAGGGTTTATTAAACAAAACGATAAACACTAAGAACCATAAACTGAGAAACAAACGAGAACTAAGAAACATAAACTAGATAGAAGGATGACATAGACGAAACTAGGAAAGACGACTGCGATAATCACACAGAGACTTACAATAACCAGCGAGGACTGAGGGAAACACAGTAAATAGGGAGCAAAACCGAGGGACACCTGAACAAACATACTGGTGTTGTGATGTCCAAAGCTAAAATCTTAACTAGTTTGCTCAAGTCAAGCATTAGCTGAACAACAAAACAGAGCCATCAGCATTAACCACACTGACATGCAAAGAGTAGTATTATTAGATGCATAAAATGACATTTTTATATTTTAAGATATTAAATATAATGTACCAGTTCTGTTTGGGGCCATTCAAGTTGAAGTAGATGTGATGTTTTCAAATCCGTTGCAGCTAAACAGGATTCATGCACCAAGTCCTACATAGAATTTACTACTGTAGATACAAATATCAGCATTCAAATAAAGTAAGTTCAAGTTTTTCAGTTTACACAACAAGAGGGCATGATAGATTTGTTTGCATTCAGAAGTTTGGAAATGAGTCAAATTACTAACATTTTACACAGAACATGCTGCAGATTAAACAGGATCTGGTAACAGTTTTTAAGTGTTCAATCAGTGCATTTTAGATTCATTTCAAGGCAGATCATAACAAACTTAAGGTTTTCTCTGCAGTATCTGCTACTTTTTTCCTCTGTGGCTGGGCATTCGCCTGACCAGAGTGTCTATAAATATACCGTGTGACACACCAGTGACCGAAAAATCAATCCACCGTTTTTCCAGAGTCAACCATTATTAACTTTCCCTTCTTTCTCCCGTCGTGTGCTTTCTGCTTTCTTTTCATCCAGTCAGTCCTTTTATTTCCATTACCTGTAGCCTGATTACATATCGACTCGCTCCGCTTATCATCATAATGATATTAATTCTCACACGCGCGCACACACACTCACACACAATTCCAGACGACGTATTATGTTTGGATGAATGGAGACCGAATCTGAGCTGGATTTCACACCAATAAATCAAAGTCATTAGAAAAAGCCATTGTTCTGCATTTGCCTCTCTACTTTAAACTGGACAGTATTTTTGCAGATTGAGCACAGTGTGTGGGCTACTTTCAGCCATGAAAGAGCAATGAGTGATCGCTCTCCCTCTCTTTATCTTTGTGGATCCTCTCTCAGTTTCTTCTTTATTTCCCCTTTTCCCCTCTCCCTTGCCTCTTACTTTCCCTTCATTGTATAATTCCCCCTCTTTGTAGTTCAGTGGGCTTTAATTGGGTGACTGCTTTACGCATAATACTGTGAAAGCAATTGCTAAATAAGAACTAAATAAACACCTTTAAAATGACCATGGGTCAGATGGGTATATGGGTACTGACTGTCTATCTGGCTTTACTGTCTTTTAATAAATTTTTTCTACCTAGACTTCAATTCCCTATTCTCATTAACAGAAATAGAAGATACCTAATAGAAGATACTAAATAATTCAGAGTAGATGCTGAAACATTTAAGTGATGTGACAAATGATAATAGTAGGTTGTAAAACATTCTAGTAGTTACTAAATAATAAATTGCAGCTACTGAATGATTCATAGTGTAAAGGGCAGGGCCCCTTTAAGGGTCAAAGGAAAGTTGTCTCCATCTGGTGGCTGGAGCCGGTAACTCAAGCATCAGTCCCCAGATCAAGCGATCCACAGGTGCGGTGGATCAGGGAGTTGATTGCTGGAGTTACTTGGGCTCCGGGCAACTAGGAAGAGACGTGAAGTCAACTCGTCATCCTGCACAGTGACTGAGCGTTTCTAGTTTGTGTATCGTTGGTATCCTGACCTTAGCCTTGTTCCTGACCTTGTCTCTGATTCCTGTATTGCTTAGTTTGCTCCTGTTTGACCCTTGCCTGCTGTGTTTGACTACATGTTCGGATCTCTTTCTTGTTTTTTTTCTACCTGGCTTTCATTAAAACAACTTTAATTACACTCGCATTTGCATCCATGACTCCCCCTATCGCAACACATAGTAGTTACTGAATAGTTCATGAAAGTCAAATTTAGTTTAGTTATTGAACAATAGTAGATAATGAAAAAAATCTGAATAGCTAAGGAATAATTCACTGTGTAAACTGAATAGTATAAGTAGTCACTGAATAAATCAATTAGTTACTGAAGAGTTTATAGTGCATACAGGAAAAAAAATATCTGCTGAGCAACGTGTAGTTATTGATTAGTATATAGTAGATATAAAAAAAATGTTAACTGAATAATTCATAGTAGATACTTAATCATTCAAGCAGGTATTGATTTCATATTATATGCTTAATAATTCTTAGTAGAATATAATTCATTAAATGTCAAATAATTCAAATATTTATTGAAAATAATAAATACAGAATAAAATGTAACTAATGAATAATTCGAAGTTACTGAATAATTTGTACAAATAATTCATAATAGCTATTGAAAAATACATAATATATACTAAATAATTAATGATAGTTAAAGATAATTAAATTAAACATTGAAGTGAATAGTTCAGCTGCAGTTAAGGGGTTATTAAAAACAAATTTGGAATTGTTAGATTTTGTTTGTAAATTATTTTTATAGGATTCCATATCAACAATTTAGTACATTATGGAATCTTAAATTTTTAACATTTTATTTATGTAATATTTAAAAAAATGCAGTAATAAAAACACTACAAACATTTATTTTATTTACTTTAGAATTAATCTGAAATTATTTTGCTCACTTAATAAAAGTAAGGCAACCAAAACTATGTATGTATGTGTGTGTGTGTGTCTGTAAAACAGGGCTGCAGAGTGGCTCCAGGAGGCTTGAGCTGTGGGACGTTCATCAGGAAGGAGAGAGCTGAGCTGACAGAGCGCTGGCACGGCCGGCTGGAGGGACGATAATCAGGGAGAAAAGCTACTTTCTGCCCAATACCAGCCGGCCGGGGACATATTGATTTCCACTGCATGAGGAAAAATGAAGAAAGGAGAGAGGGAGAAAGAGGAGGAGTGCCAAGTGAAATGTACTGAAGGGATTACACTGCGAGGAAAATTGAATTAGAATACAAATAAAAGGATGATGTGGGTCTGACACATACATTTAGGGCTGACTCATTATATAATCAACCCCACTTTTTATGGCCATTTTGATGAGAGTGTGTGTGCGTGTGTGTTAAAGGGAGCAGAAAAGACAACTACTTGACAGTTTCAAGTTGACAGCTGCGCAGGGTTCCTCTGGGCAACACCTGTATATGTGAGTCAAACACACACACACATACACACACACACACACACACACACACACACACACACCTGCACCAGGTATGAAAAGCAGCACTGTCATATTGCTAAACTGAAATAAAAGCCTCCATTTATCTCCCTTCACACTTGCCTTTTAATAAACCAGCTTTAACACATAAACATGAGCATACACAAGATCAGCTGAGTCCCTCTCAACGTTCAAGAAGTGACTCAACTGCACCGACCTCAGCACATAAGCCTAGTGGTCACATATGATCTATTGCTTCCCGATAACCAACCAGACGTCATCCAGAAAATAATGTTCCACTTAGTCTTTACTGTAGTTTTTACTGTAGCACTTGACGTTATATCGTAGTAGTGTTTGTAAGCACCTGGCACATGTATCCATTGTTGTAGTGGTTCTCTGTAGTTAGTGTAAGCACTTGGCAAATGTATGTATTTATTGAAGTTGCTCTCTGTAGTAGTATAAGAACTTGGCATATGTATGTATTATAGCAGTTGCTATTATTTATTTTACAAATACGAGCAATGTGTTGGTCTTCTTGTAGCACCACCCTCAGTATTACTCTATGCAATGCGAACGCTTGATTGTTTCCTCTGTCCTGGAAGTCGCTTTGAATAAAAGCGTCAGCCAAATGAATACATGTAAATGTAAATGTAAATGCATACATCATGTCCTGAGAAGAGAAACACTGCTCTGGTCAAACTACAAGACAGCAAGATTTCATGCAAGTGAGCACTAGGAAAGCTGCTATACAGTCAGAATTATTGCCATTTTTCCATTCAAAATCCCTTAATTAATTTTCTACGCTGCTCATATTAACCATGGTCACAGCATCACAGGGAGTGCTGGCCCACTGCAGGAAGGAACCCTTCAGCAGGTTATTTCTCCCAGCAACCATCACACTGTACAACTCTAATTGATCTATACATCCATTCACCCATGCATCATTATCTGTGCTATAATCTGCACTGGACACTTTTCCTGTAGTCATGTTTAATTATTGCTTATCCCACACAGGTCTCACTCTCTTACACAATAGAGTGATACTGTAAGACTGAACTGGCAGACTCCACATCTGTATACACCGTGCGTGTCTGTATACACTGTCCCCACATCTGTATGCACTGTATATGCTGTGCATCTATATACAATGCATATGTGAATACTGCACATCTGTTTACACCATGCATGTGTATATGTTGCACATATGTATACATCACGTGTCTGTATACAGTGCATCTTTACACTGCACATCTGAAAATTGCACATATGTATGCACCATGTGTGTGTATATGCTGCACATCTGTATACCATGTGCACCTTTATACACTGCATGTCTAAACTGCACATCTGTATACAATGCATGCCTGTATAATGCTCATCTGTATACACTGCACATCTGTGACATGTTTACACTGCCTGTCTGTTTAAAATACACCATCTGTATACACGGTATGTCTACAGTATATACACTGCACATATGTATAGACTGGTCATATATATATACTGCAACTCTTTAGACTGCACATCTGCTTCTGATGCATAAAAAGGCACATAGGCCCTATAAGAAAAATATTCCTAATATACTAGTCCTTAAAAAAGGACAGACTGAAATACTCTACGCTGGACACCAGACACAGTTTTAAGATGCTTTGTCGATTTTGCTGTTTTGAAGTAAAGCTGGGTGTCAAGAGAAAGTGAATAATTTTTCCAAGGTGCTGTTAGGTCCAGGGGCATAAAGAGATGGACCTGAATTATAACATAAGATCAGGGCTCCAGGTGCATCTAAGCCATGAGAGCGTAAACATTATAAAAGAGAATCGGTGTAATCTGGTCCAGATAAGAAGATAACTAAAGATTTCTGAAGGATCTCCAGAAATATTTCATATGGCCTGAAGTAACTTCTACAGATGTAATCGATTCTCAGATCATCATGATTGAGGCTGAACGCCAGTCAAGCGGAGTCTGACAAAAAGCAGTGAACTTTGGGTAAGTGTGAGAAGACCGCTCCTGCCACCAGCACTGGTGTTGAAATATTAAACCCAAAAGGGTAAAAAGCATTACATGAATTCATGTAACTCCACTTTCAACTGCTCTAAGAGCTATCTGCCCAATCCCAGACCAGCACAAGAACTCCTTTAAAAGCAGCATGGACTGCTCACTCTATAAATACATGAAGGCATTAATAAATAAGCACATTTATTTATACAGTAATCTCCATATTGTGCTTAAAAGGTGGTATGATAGAGTTTTTAGACTCAAAGCTCTTTACAGGGCATGTGAAGCCCCCTCAGCAATTCACTTACTGAAGACTAGAGGAGAAAGACTAAATGAGCTGAAAAAGGCTCACGAGGTAATAAGTAATCATATTTTAAGGATCTGTATCATTTTCTGAGGTCCACTTATTACATTATTGTGGCTTTATTAAACAAAAACAGTCCTAATTCATGTTCTTGCAAACCAGTCTTCATCCCTCCGAAATAACAGTTACTGCGCCTTTATGTAAAATAGGCTGGCCTATGTAAATGAGCTCTGTTATGACTGGCTGACCTGTATTGTGACTCAATTAAAACAGCAATACATTCAGCTTAGCACTTTGTGGACTGCAGAGCATTTTTACACTTTATATATTATATATGATATATAATATTTCATATAATGGGCATGATGTATAGATGTATAGTAAATATACACATAAAAAATGTGGGTCCTTCAGCAGTGATCCCAGATTTTGAGTCCCTCTGATAATTAAACATGATTAACTGTGATAACAAGTGCATTAAATCATAACACAGGCATGTTTTGATTGTTGTTGTGTATATTAAGTACACCCTATAAAACTGATTATTTTTTTCAACATGTTTGAAAAAGCAAAAGTTTCACCCTCTTTAATGCAGTGTCTACATATATAAGTGATAAAGGCACAAATAGCTTTTCAGTCATTTATTTAACAAAAAATATTAACAGATGTAACATTTTTCTGCGGAAGAAGTAAGTACACCCTCTGCCTCAGAAGCTAGAACAGTCCGAATTGTCAAAATTGTCCACCAGTCTCTGACATCTCTTCCATGCAAAATTCCTTCTATTGCTAGATGTTTGAAGACATACAGTTACAAATCTAAGCTTTGACTAGGCCGTTCCATAACCCTCCTTTCCCTCATTTGTCAGTGTGCTTAGGAAAGGTGCATCTCTGGTTTAACTTCAGCTTTTTGAACAAATGGCCTCACATCATCTTCAAGCACTTGATGCAGATCTCATAACTGAATTGCAAGCTGCCCAGTCTCTCAGGTTGTAAAGCAAACACAAACCACCACCATGCTTCACAGTTAGTATAATGTTCTAAAAACAGGAGGCTCCAATAAATGCCACCTAATCTGGAATACCTGATTCTAATTTTAGGGACTTAAAGGTGTGATAAATGTAAAGGTGCAGTTATATTTTCTGTGTGATTTGTTTTTCATTTATTAAATTATGAAATGATACAAAATGTCAGTGTAATGTGTTATTTGTTTGAGTATGAATCACCTTTATCTGTAAACATGATCAAATAGGTTGAAATGTTTGCTTGTTGAAATATTTCTGCATGACTGTATCTAATGTTTTGGCCATTTCTTGTTAATCTATTGTGATTTTTCAGACTCATAGCAGCCTGCTTTACTCACTTTCATGCTTATTTGAATTTCAGGTTGAGAAACAGCAATAGACTGCAGATGCAAATGCCACATCTGGAATCACTGAAATGAGCTCTAGACCTTTTCATTATTTAATCATACTAAGCATTAAGGAGAAACAATGCAACAAAACACAACTAGGAAAGAAGCAACTGAGCAGCTAACTGTTCTATTACCTCTGGTTCCTCAAAAACATAAGGCTGTGTATAAAAAGGGCTGTGATTGCTGTATGAAGCAATGCCAATTCATCAGTGATCATCAGCACCATAAAAACATTTCCATAAAAGGTCATTTTTAAGGAACAAGAAAAACCTGTAAACATTTCTTGTTAATAGTTTTTTTTTTTTAATTGCACCTACTGTCCAAATTCTTATGGACGGCACTTCCTATGATTAATTTACTCATAATTGCATCTTTCAACTGTCACAATCCAGTTAAAGGTACTGTGTAATTTTGCATCAGTGCTTTTGGTCCATTCATTGTAAAATGGAAGAAGCAGCTGGTGCTTTTCAAATGTTGTGGACGAAAATATGAAAAAAGGAGTTAAGAGATTATTATATCAGTCAAAATAAAAATATTTAATTTGTGCTTGAAAAACAGAACAATGCTCTGCACTGGAGCTCGTTTTTCTAATTTATTCTAAAATACGTGGGGAGAGAGAGAAAGAGAGAGAGAGTGAGAGAGAGAGAGTGTGTGAGAGTGGGAGAGGAAAGAATCGGGACAGAAGAGCAATAAGCTGAAATATTGATAAGGCAGATGATGCAGACTGCGACAGCTGGTTAGTAAATTGGTCCGGCAGAGCGAGGGGATAGATAGAATAAATGCAAACAGCCATTCCGTTTTACACTTCTCCGACAAGATCAATGCTTAATTTAGCAATCTCGCCACAGAGGGAAGATTTCCTGAGAAAATGACACCACGAGACGTGCTGGTGTTAATAAATTGGATACATATCAAGCCTGAGGAGAGTGTGATGGTGTGTGTGTGTGTGTGTGTGTTTCAGTTTGCTTTTTTTCTTTCCTCAAGTGAAATTCAAAATGCTCCAGCAATCAATTGATGAATGTCACAGCCAGCCTGTTTGTGAAAGCCCAACACATCTCAACAGAATGTGCTAAAAAACAAATGGCAACTTCCCAAACTAGGGGAAAAAAAATAAAAAAATTCTGTGGGCCATGAAAAAATTCTGTGGGCTGTTATGTTTCACTGCGACTCCAAACTGGTATGGCGGTACTATGAAAACTCTCTTAACATAATCATTAAACATGTAAACACAGCATACATTAAGCCTTTCTTGTCAAGTATCTAAGGACACCTCACCTTCTTTTGAAAAGTTCTTACTAATGTTTGATTCTCATTTGAAAATAACGTAAAAAAAAACATATCCAAAGTTTTACACGGCTGATATGATTAAATCCCATCATACAAATATGGTTGACATTGCGATTGGGTGGTGTGTCAGTATTCAGAAAGACAGTATGACCTTCATTATCCTCAGCACCCCCACCCACCCACCACTCTGATGAGGAACCGTGAACTCTGCCACCACCCCTGGTCAACAAAAGGTTATTTTATTTTGTGCACTGGCACCACAAAGGCCCCTGTTTAAATGCTAAATCTAAAATGCTACTGTCAACCCTGGGCAATAAAACGAAAACAGTGTTTTGCCAAAAAGAGCCCACTCGCTCCCCCCCTGGAAAAACATTATTCCATCCAAGATAAACCACATCCCCACCTTCCGCACCTCCTGCCACCCCCGGTTGATGAAACATCAAACAAACATCTGAGATACAAAGACAAAATGAAAACACAGGAGCCTCCTCCCAGGTCAACAAAAAAACAACCAAAAACATAAATATCGTCAACTACCATAAAGATGGTATAAAGGTAAGGAATAATATACAGCCCGAGGTAATTGGTGATATCACTAATTACCATATACCTGGATTAGCAGCGGATCTGGTGAACAAACTGGGGGACCTGGTTCTTCCACATACCACCTCCAAGTGGATTATCAGCTTCCTGTCTGGTCGCAGCCAGAGAATCAGAGTGGGCCAACACACATCTACGGCCCTCAGCCTGCCCTCTCCACACTCTGAAAGAACTACACAGTTCCTGTTGTGTCAAAAAAGCCCACAGCATTATAAAGGACACTTCACATCTGGGTTGTTCTCTGTTTGAACTGTTGCCGTCAGGCAGACGGTATAGATCAATCAGAAAAAAGACAAACTGTTTCAGACACAGCTTCTACCCCATGGCAGTAACAACACTTAAAGCCATAACATAATACAGTTTCACAATTTTTCCTTGTACATATTGCATATTTTGTATGCATTTTTACCATTTTTTTTTTTTTTTGGCTGTGAATTTGAGTGTTGCACTGGCTAGGATGGCATTTTAATTACAATGACAAAAAAGAATATTCTATTCTATTTAATTCTTTTCTATAAACTGATTTGCTTTATAGCTGTACAAATACATGCTGTAATTGGTGACATCATTTACATTATAAAACAGTATGGATGATATTCTTTATTACTATAAAAATACACAGCAACACCAATGATCATGCTTCTTACAATCAATATGCAATAGAGAAGTGCATCGATTGCTGTAGTAGCTACTGTAGTAGCTATTTTTGCCCACTAAATGTGCCCAAGTAGGAATCTTTAAAGCACACACATTAAAAGCATTGCTAACTATATGTAACGTTTCCCTTTGATTTATATTACTTACATTGTGTAGTTCTCTTCTTATAGAACTAATAAGACATGTGAGTATTAACAACTGCAGCAATTTTAAAACCTCCTCTAATCAGTATCATGATATAATCAGGCTTTCCAATGACTCACACCTTTCCCCCACTAAATATTCCCAGGTGGGCATTCACAAACCATGCCAGAGACTATATTAAAAATCTAATAAAAGTGGTCATAATGCCAGAGATTTTCTAGAGCGCTGCCGTTTTTTTTTTTTTTTTGGCCCCTTTCTGATGTTCCACCTCCAGTCAAAATATTCATCTACAAGATGACTTTGACAGACACAGCAGGGGGTCAATTTTGCATTCATTCGTTTCGCTGACAGCAGTCGCCCACAAGTTCTCTGGATCGTGTTTTCATCACACAGATTGACTGGCTGGCGGCGGAAGTGACCTAAAAGCATTTTATTAGACTTTTGATGTGACCCGTCCCTGTCCCTCTCCCTCTCTCTCTCTCTCTCTCTCTCTCTGCCATATTAACCCTCCTAGCTGGAGCTCCCCTTCAGTTGTCCCAAGAGTGCCATTTTTCTTTTTTTTCTTTACGTAATCTCTCTAGAACTCTAGCAGGAGTCAGGCCTACTTCTGATGGAAAAAAACATCATATTGCAATAATAATGCTATGAATTAGGATGTGCTGCTTTGCTGGTAGAACCACATAAACATATTCAGGCTCACTTGGTTTTATGCTTATTTAATAATAGCACAAACTGATCTATGTCCCCATCAGTGGGACACTGGGAGCCAAGGCAATCGAAAGTGAAAGTGACTATTTGTCACTTTGAACACACTCAAACCCCACAATGAAATGTGACATCTGCATTTAACCCATCACAAGTGCACACATAAGGCAGAGGGCAGCCACCAAAAGCACCCGAGTAGCAGTGTAGGACCTTCGGTTCACAAAGGGGAGGTACTAACTACTAGGCCATCACTGCTCTAGTGGTCCCTCTGATATTTATACCCCTTATAAAATTCTCTCAATTTCTTACAGCACACTTTGAAAAAACACTTCATCTTCAATGGTGAATAAGACAACATCTCCATAGATGATGAACAACTACTGTATACGCTGTGCAGGTCTTTTTGGTGGGGAGGGGTAACAAGTCAAAGAATTCAATGCAATACGTACAGTGGCGTTTCAAATCAAAAAGATGCAGCAAATAAATGGAGTGGCAGGACATGTGGTTGGTTCCTACTCATAAGAACATTCATCATACAGTGGCCTGTCATTTAAAATAGGGAACAAACAAACAAAATGAAAAAAAAGAAATACATCTCATCTCAGCAACAGTATTTGTTTATTCAGAATGTGCTAAAAACACAAATGGCAACTTCCCAAACTGGGGGGGGGGGGGTTTCCTGTGGGCTGTAATGTTTCACTGTGACTCCAACTGTTCTGCTGGTTCCACTGGCTAACAAAGGTTAATGTATGACACTGGACATCTCTCTGGACATCTATCTGGACTCATACTAGGAGATCCATATAGATTTCACCCACAAAGTCCAGTTCTTTTGGCCAGTTTGATTGTTCTGTACCATTCCTGTTTGAAGAGGTGGACACAGGCATGGTACGCATCTAGTGTGCCCAAGGCTGTGTCCCATTCAGGTTAATATGCATGCTTGGGGCCCAAACACTAAGTGCAATGTGAGGGCAGGCCAGTGGGGGAAGTGGTGGGGGCACAATCGCTTGAGCATGATACAAGACAAAAGTACATCCTAATTTGTCTCAAGATAACATGCTAGCCACCTAGCGTACTGACCCCTGTGAGAAGTACTGAGAGGTAGTGAGAGGAAGCTGGAGTGTGACCTTGCTTGTTTATTACTTTATTAACTGTAAATAGTGTGAGCAGTATGCTTCCAAAACTGCAAGACATGCAAAAAAAACATTATGACTATGATGTAACTTAAAGTAAAAAGTTTTTTTTTTTTTAGCCAGTGTTAAAGTGAGCAGGTGATTAGCTCCACTGTGCTGACTGCAATATTTAATGCCACTTTTTGCACAGAAAACTCTCAAATTATATGATGTATCCCTACACCCCTTGATTAGGTCACATGAAGTGTGTGTGTGTGTGTGTGTGTGTGTGTGTGTGTGTGTGTGTGTGTGGTGCGGTGCTGTCTGCTATGACAAAAAGGCATTTTTATTTATAGAGCTGAAATCGAGTGCTAGTATAGCGCAATGTTAATAGCACAACTGGGCCACATCACAGTCGCCACAATACCTGCAAGCACAGCCACTTAAATCCCTTTCTCTCCCCCTCTCTTTCCCTTTCTCTCTCTTTCCCTTTCTCTCTCTTTCTCTCTCTCTCTCTCTCTCTCTCTATATATATATATATATATATACATATATACATATATATACATATA
>JBBPDA010000081.1:2525716-2537848 GCA_037974385.1 Arnoldichthys spilopterus | reverse complement strand
ATACATATGACCAATAAACCGAACTTGAACTTGAACTTGAACTTGAACTTGAACTCTCTCTCTCTCTCTCTCTCTCTCTCTCTCTCTGTGTGTGTCTGTCTATCTCTCACTCTTTCTCTCTCTCTGTCTTTGTACCTTATTCTTTTTTTTACCTTCCCTTTTCACACTTACACCCCCCCCCCCCCCCCGACTCTCCCTGTCCTCTCAGCTCTTGCCTCCCACCACTCCCAACCCCTGCTCCCACTTCCTTCAGGCTCCTATTGTACATTTGCTGATAGAGCAAAATACAGAAGATGCCCTGCAGCTTAGTGGCCACACCACTTTGCAGCTCTCTCCCCACCCACCACCCATCATCACTTAGTATTAAGCAAAGACTCACGTCTGTACCTCCATGTGAAACACCACAATATATGTGTGCATGTGGAGTGACCCCACTTTTCTGTTATGGTGTGTTCAGGCCAAGACAAAGGGCTGCAAACCTAGTTTCTTTAATGTAGAAATTGTGAGAATTTTGGTTGGGGTTAGGGATTGTAGTGTTAAAGGTGGCTTTGTCTGCTGGTATGTCAAGTCGTGCAATAATTTATTATTTCATGCTTTTCATTAAAATGGCCAGGTGTCCACCTATGCCTGTGAGGCGTAGCCACTACTCTGATAATGACAGTAAAAACAACACCTCATAGATCTTGGTGCTCATAACACAGCAGGGACAAACTGTTCTAACTGCAACCTTAATGCATAAACCACAGTACACTGACTGTACGAACAGCACCCACCTGTAGTATAACTACCAGCAGTGAAGATGTGGCATTAACACTGGTGAGCAAGGCCTCAAATGCATCTTCTCTGTATTGTTTACTTACAAAAATGCTGTTTTATACCCATTCAAGAATTCACAGCATAGACAATAAATACCATGGTTGATTAAGGTGATGGGTATAGTGATGATGGGGCTTATCAATTGTAAATAAACAGTAAATAGGCTCATATATGCTCAATATTAAATATGTATATGGACAATGATGGGGCATTCTGTCGATACTCTGCATTCATTTATCCCATATTTATGTTTCCTGACAGTTTGAGGATATGGTAAAAATGCTGGAAACTGTGGAGCCAGTAATTCAACACAGTGGAACTAATATGATGTGTGAGTGAAAAAGGAAGTGAAAAAATATCTACATGATGTAATGGCCCCTTCTACATTATTACAACCTCCTCCACCAATGTCATGTTTATATCAGACTGTCCCTTACTGCTTAACATCCAGGCCAGCATGAAGCACTCAAGAAAGCATGTGGCCAGTGACAACTGACATGCAAATATTTACTTTCACATGTAAGGAGAGCATAAGTTAGGGCTATATTTAAATGTGTAATAAGCATATGGTATTTCTTTGATTGTGTTAAGACCTTAAAGAAAAAAAAATATACAAAAACAAAAGTGCTATTCACTGTAATGCTAAACAGCTACGGCTACTAAGGACTGCTCTTAACGGTTGCAAGGTAGAGCATTTTCTACAGGCCAACAATGTACACTCACACATAGCCACACACACACACAGAGTCATTACACATATCAGTCCTTAATTATGTGTTCAATTTAATAATAAAAAACATATTACATGACAATATCCATCTTATAAAGGGTTTATAAATGTTTTAAGTACGTTTAAGGTGTTATTACACCTTAATAAACAGCTTAAAATATGAATAAGCAGTTAACACAAAAACATTAACATGCCAAATAGAGAATCCACATTCACCTACACTATTAAGCTCTTCTCTAACAGTCAGCGCTATGCCTGTCCGCTCCATCCCATATTCATATTCATCAAATATATCACGAATTAAAAGGGCAACAGTGAGGTGTTATAATTTCTTATTGATGTGTTTGTGACCAAATAACACTTAAAGGCCATTCAAGCCATTAATAAAGCCATTAATAATGCTGATCTTAGAGTATGATGAATCACACAGCCCTACACCCATGACTCATACAGCCTTATCCACGAGGACATAGCAATAGTGTGTTAATGTGCAAGTCCATTGCCTCTTTCATTCCATGGCTCCTTTTACTGATTCACTGCTGTTTTCGTAGGGATTAATGGGTTTATATTTTTGCAAGATTTTGATATTCTGATTGCAAAACAAGGACAAGGTCATGGGTTGCAATAAATTCATAGCTCTCCTGCATCATCTGTTTTTGTGTGGGTGGGTAGGCAGGGGGTCATGTATGGCCGCACCATAGGACAACACAAAGCGCTATTTTTAATACTTAACCTGCTTTGGTTACAAAGGACACACAGAACACTTGATGATATGCGGGCACACAAACACACACACACACACACATATACACAATGACACACAAAGACAAATCCCTGCAGTGGAAATAACTGGAAATTTCACTAATTAATAGCGCAGCAAAGTGGCATTAGTGAAATTAATTAGATGAATTTAGAGAACACACCGCGGCCCGAGCGGTATTAACGACTGCCCCCGAAATAGGAAATTAATTAACGCTGTCAGACAGGCCGAAATATCCTGATTGACACAAAACTATTCTTAAACTTTCTCTCTCTGTGGAGCACGGTGAGACAGGGCCAGTGGAGAGTGGCTTTATCATGCTTTTCACACACACACACACACACACACACACACACACACACACACACACACACACACCATGGCACTCTGCTGCATGACGAGTGCAAATCCCACAGCAAGGGAGTGTAGAAATGTGACAAGATTACACCCTGCATGTCCAAAAGTATTCAGACAGACCTTCTGGTCAGTGAATACAGTCAACCGGATCGTCTGCTGCATCTAATCCTATGTAAATCTACTGTAAAGCCTTTTCAACAATATGCACACTGTTGGATGGCAACAAATTTTCAATAAATTGCTTTAATTAAACGTGTGTGTGAAAATCATCATCATCATCATCCTCATTTAAGCTATAAAGCAGAAGTGTGTGTGTGGGTGTATGTGTCTGCGTGCACGCAATCTGGTAATGCAACATCACAAGTTGGCGTCCCTCAGGATACACACCTTTACTCGCACATGTATACACCCACAAACACACGCACATAGCGACACGCCCCATTTATATTTATGCCTGAAAGCACTCTCTCCGTCTCTCTCTCTCAGTCTCCTTCTCTCTGTCTCTCTCCCTCTCTCTCTCTCTCACTCTCCCCCCCCCCGTGTGGTTAAATCCATTCATAACCCGTCGTGTGTCATGTTCACATTATGAAAAATGTGTGTCACTTTGGAGAGTTCTTGTCTTTTTCTCCGGTCTGTGGGGCCTTATCTATTACTGTCACTCTCTCTCTCCCCTTCTCTTTCTGTCTCACTCTTTCTCTCTCTTTCTCTTCTTCTCTCCCTCATAAAAATATGCTATGCAGGCATGGACTGATGATAAATGTGTTGCCAGGCGATTATGCCTGGAGGGATAAGTCTGAGGAGAGAGGTAGAGTGACGGAAACAGAGAGCAGTCTCTCTCTCTTTTTCTCTTTCTCTCTCTCTCTCTCCCTCTCTCTCTCTAACGGAAAAACATGCTGTGTTGAAAGAGTGAATTTTCTCTCCCTCTTTCAACACAGCATGTTTTCCCTTTTCTTCATCTTCCTAACCATACATTTCCTCCATATCCACTTAATAGCCCTCCATATGCACAACCAGTGCCTCCCTCACAGCAGCAAACTCCTGTGTGTGTGTGTGTGTGCTTCTGAGCAGTAACTGCAAAGGCCTAACTATTTACACAATCACACACAATCACACACAATCACACACACACACACACACACACACAGAGAAAGAGAGTTTGGGGCAAATCTGGGCAGTTTTCTTCATATGAACAATGACAGAGAGGCACTAACAGTATTAGCATTAACTAGTCAGTAGTCCTGAAAAGAGAGACGAGGCTTGGCCTTCTCTGGCTCGGGGCAATGGCTCACTCACTGCAGTTGAAGCTCCAGCGCAGTGAGGGAGCTTCCATAACAGAAGACCTAGTCACTTTCAATTCCCTTCAAATTATTAAAGAGCCGAAGAATTAGTGAAGGAAAGTAGAATGGGTGACGACTTCTAACCACAGTCTGAACTTACAGCGCTGCTTTCAAAAGCACTTTATTGTGTTTTGGTAATTCTGCGCTATGGACCTTGCATACTTTAAGCCATGATCACTCGTGCTTACATGTAAGGCATGACTTGCTCTGCTAATTATATAATAATATACAAGAGAGACACTAAGACACAGGCTGAGTGCCATAGATCAGCCATAGATCAGCAAAAGATCAGCCAGAGATCAGCCTCCCTGTGGCAATAATTGTGGAGCTGCATGACCTGGACCATACTTTTGCAGTTATGCCATAGTTTAATATTTTAAGCTTTAAAAAAAGAAATCTGATGTAGCACTGCTGCAGAAACGTGTGGCTTGACCAAGTTAAAAAAGTGTTTACTTGTCTGCATGCCCAGTTGTTAGAACAGGATGTTACAGTCCTTTTCCATCAGTGGTGGGGTTTATGGTGAATGTGAAAGTGGTGGGGCATGGTGGAAATATTATCAATCTTTCAAAAAGGTTGGGGGCACTGGCTTTGACAAAAAAGTTGGTGATATGTTGTCAGCATCCCCCGTGTAGATAAAGCCTATGCTAGCACTGACAGAATGCCTTTCAGCCAGTCCTAATGCAAGGAAGGAACTAACTGGAGTGGACATATACAAATACTGTAGCCCAATGTGGTGAAAATGTAAATAACAGTAACAACCACTTTACAAACTTTACATTCGAATGAACTCAAAATACAATGGAAGCTAATGGCGCAATAAAGCTACAATCAATTAAAAACACTTCCACAATGAAACTTACCATTTCTGCTGGATGGTAAACACTTACTCTAACTCACTAAGTGCCTTTTTTGGCAAAAAGGTATAAAAAGAGTCATGCGTTGTGTTACTGTGGCAAAAGTGGGACTGCACTGCGTAGTCTCATCACTCACAAAACAGAAGTGAACCATTTAAATCATGATCATTTAAATATGATATGGAACTGGGTGCAAACAGTTGTTTACAAAGGGGCTGGCAGAGTTTAAAACTGGACCATCTGCAGCACTCTGAAGTTAGACTCAGTTCATATCTGGCTGCTAACATTGGCTGGACATAATGAAGTCTGACTGTCTTGTCTCCTTCTCTTTGGTCATCTAAAGAAGAAAAAAGCAGCTGTTTCGTGATTGCTTGCCCTTAGTATTGAGCAGAACAGAAAACAAGCGATGTTAGATTTTGATGATGTAAGCAAGCCCACGCACAGATACATTACACACACACACACAAAAAACAAAAGCAATTCAATTTGCCCCTGTCCCCATTAATGACTTCGCACTATCAAATTAACATCTTTATGGCCAATTACCCCCCTAAACCCAGCATTCTGTCTACCGACTCCTCTCTTCCTCCCAAAGTCACAATTTAATTAAATTCAAATCACTTTATTGCTCTCTGATGCTGAGAAAATTCATAAAAAACTAAAAGGTCATTGTCATGCTCATGAAGAAAGGGCCCCAGTAATTTTCCTCGTCAGTCATTTTTGCTGTTTTCTTACTCAGAGGTGAAGTTTCATGACCCAACTTTACTGATTAACCCCTAAAAAATTATCTTAGCAGTTATCTCCTGTGATATCAAAAGCATGGCATAAACCCATGTTATCTTCAGAGTTATGTCTCAGTGAAGCTTGTTGGGGAAATTGTGTGGAAAGATGTGTGTAACTTCAAGATTAAATGTGTTATTATTGTTAATAGTGTTCTTCAAGATTCAGAGTCAGATCATTATGCGGCGTAAATGCAGCACAATTGCTTTGATTTGTCTCCTCTTTTTCTTCTGCTTCTTTTCTGCCAGATACTTGTCTGTTAACTTAAACCCCAAAGCAACACAGTAAGAACCATTTGGGACACAGATAAAAGTAATAATTAGAGCTGGGCAATGTAATGATATTGATCTTTATCATAATGAACTGTGGTAACAATATGCTTTTCTGAGCATATATTGATATTCTTAGTATAAAAAAACACTATCAAACATCATGTCTAGTTTAAGGAGAGCATTATTAGTCTTGCTTAAGTAAACACATTGTACTGCGGTGTGAAAAACTAAAATATTATTTGTACTCATACCTTGTTTTTTTTATGGCACTGTTGACTCTTTTCCTTTGTTTCATCTTAATATGTGACATATCGCATACCAGTAAAATTTCTTAAAATATCGTAATATTTTTGCCATATCACTCACCCATAGTAATAATTGTTCATTCATAGCAACAGCATAGCAACAATTTAGCAACTACCTGAAATACCACAGAAGTCACTAAGCAATACTAAAGCAGCACAATATAGCAAATTTCACCTACAAAATCATAGTAATTACATTGCAATTACCTAGCAATATCTTAGCAACCACCTGGAAAGCCACACTGATGATTAGCAAACACCTAGTAACACACACACCAAGCAACATTCCAGCAACCACCTAAGATATAACAGCAACTGCAATACAATGCCAAGCTTTGCAGGTACATAGTTAGTGTAGTTATGAAATTGCATTACATTCAAATTATACAGTAAACCAACAACAAAGTTCTAGACTTGTAAGGTTAACCTTTCCTGGTTAAAAACATCTCTTCTCATTTAAGAATTTCTAAAACCAGCAGGGAGCTCACCCAGTGCGGCAGGCCCCAGCAGGCTAGCCAATAGGAGCATCCGTAGTGCCCACATGGCCCCTCCCCTTACTGCAGGCCGACCGATGTAGTTGAAGACGCTCCTTTTTGATGGACCAGTAGGCTTGAAGTTAGAGTTGGAGTCAGTCCGTGTTGTGGGCTGCTGTGGGACTTCTGTGAGCTATAACTTCACCTAAAAATAGAAAGAAGCAACCCGTTAGTACTGATCATTGCTGTATACAATGCAAACCCCAATTCTGGGAGAGCTGTGATTTTTCATAACATGCAATAAAAACTGTGTGGTTTGTGAACTCTTAAAATTGTATATAGCTGATAAAAAAAAAATTTGGCCAATGTCTGATTCTCCTCTTCATAAAGCTCTATACATACAAGTGGTAGATCTGGACTGCTGGCAGGCAAGTCAAGCACACACGAAGCCACACTGTTGTGGCATGTGCAAAATGAGATCTGGCAATGTCTTGCTAAAATAACTATGGCTTTCCAAAAAAGGCATGGCTTTGATGGCAGAATATGGCCCTCTCGAATCTCAAAATACACCCCCGCATCAATGGAACTTTACTATGACATGGGCTCTGATTAACCCCCACGAAAACCATGACAGATTTTGGCTTTTGGATATTTCGCTGATAACAGTCTAGATGATCCATTTTGTCATTGGAACAGAAAGCTCAAAGTCCCTGTTTCCTGAAAACAAGCTGAAAGGTGGATTCATCTGATCTTTTGGTCCATCTGAGAGTAGCTCGGGTTCAGAGAACTCAGCTGTGTTTCTGTATAAAATAAAGTTTGGCTTTCCTTGAATCTTCTCACAGTGTTTAGTACTGTAAATCATGAAATTAACTGACAATACTTTCATGAAGCAATCAGCCACGACCCATCTTTGGTTACAGAGACTGAGCCTTGGATGGTTGCTCCTATTATACCCAGTCATGCTCCCCTCACCAGTTACCAGCTCATCTACTTATTGTAGAATGTTTCAAAATGACATAACTTGAATAGTCTACAAGTTTTTCACTCTTGTTTTCTTCTGTCCCATCTTTTTGTTTTAGTGTTGCAGGCATCAAATACTACATGTGTAAAAGTTGATCAGTGAAAAAAATTAGAAATCTTTTCTTTGTACTTTTATCAGTTAATTAGAAATTCAAGAGAGTTAATAAATCACACATTGTTTTTATTACATTTTATGAATAATCCCAGTTTTTTTCCCAGAACTGAATCTAAATGTACTGCAGAAAGTTTGTTTTCTCAGGAAGGCCAGTAATGTGAAGGAACAGATAATTAGCTAATGATGTCACTCAGGTGCAGGGAGTATGATTTGGTTTCTACTGGCAGTTCAAGTGATGATTAGGATCTTTCAGAACTGTGAGGCCCATAATATTAATCAGCTCCCAAAATGATCCTTGCGGCTTTTCAGGAAGATACTTGTCTATTTATTCATTTTCACTATGTAACCCTGATAAATGGCACATATTTATTTTAATAAGGACCCTCTGGGTATGAGTAAAGTTGATGTTAGTACAACATTTTTCATGTTTTCTGTGATGAAGCAGTGAAAAGGGCAGTAAACGCAGGGCCATCATTGATTCACAACACAGTCCAGAGGGGAATTGTTCAACCAGCTGTGTTTTTCTCATTAAATAAATATGTGTAATTTAAACAGATGAACACTGGCCTGTCTGTATAAGATTGCAGTCTTAGAATGTGCCAACTGGGTTTATGATTTGTCAAAAAAACAAAGCAAATATTATAGGTTAAGTCCTCTGAAAGCAACTAATGCAAAAAACTAACTACTTAACCCTCAAAATGTACAGTATACATCTTTATCATGTTTAGAGAACACCCTCGGGTGGGCTGAGCAGCCTAAATGCATATGCCAGTAAAAGAACAGTTATGTCTAGGAAATGATGGCTGAATAAGACATAGTAGCAATAGTTTAGCTCAAATCTAAAGTAAAATTTCCCACATATTCAAATATAACAGATCAGCCAAGACATGTTTAATGTCCAAATACCGCTTCTTTAATGAAAAAAGTACAGGTGCAAAGTTCATGCTACCAACAAACATTAGAAGTCAATAGTCACCCAAATTATCTCTGTTAAATTTCCTGACCAAAACTTCCTGACCAGCTTAAAACACATCCAGCTCTTCATTAAAATAGACCAAACTTGTGGATGTGGGTTAGGATTTAATTTATAGACACTTTCGGGACACCAACTACCAGCTATAACTGATTTTTATACACTAACTGGCCACCTTATTAAGTACATCTGTTTAATTGATTGTTAACAGGAATAGTTAACCTGGCAGCAACTCAGTGTATATAGGCATCCAGACATGGTGAAGACAAGTTGCTGTAGTTCAAACTGAGCATCAGAATGGGGACAAAAGGGGATTTAAGTGACTTTGAATATAGTATGGTTGTTGGTGGCAAAAATTGCTGATCTACTGGGATTTTCACACACAAACCATCTCTAGGGTTTACAAAGAATGGTCCAAAAAACACAAAGTATCTAGTTAGTGGCAGTTATGTGGACGAAAATGCCTTGTTGACATCAGAGGTCAGAGGAGAATGAGCAGATGTTTGAGATGATAAAAAAAAAAACATTAGCTCAAATAACCACTCATTACAAACAAGTTATGCAGAAAACCATCTCTGAACATACAACACGTCAAGCCAGATGGACTACAGCAGCAGACCACACCTGGTGCCACTCCTGTCAGCTAAGAACAGGAAACAGAGGCTACAATATGCACAGGCTCATCAAAACTGGACAATACAAGATTGGAAAAACGTTGCCTGGTCTGATGAGTCTTGATTTCAGCTGTGACATTCAGATGGTAGGGTCAGAATTTGGTGTAAACAACATGAACATGTGGTGTATTGGTGTCGGGGGACATTTTCATGGCACACTTTGGGCCCCATGATTTGCTGCCATGTGATTGGCTGATTGGACTTTTTGTGTTAACAAGCAGCTGAACAGGTGTACCTAATAAAGTGGGATGGGAGTGTGTATATGTGTGTGTGTGCTGCACTAATAGCAAAATGATGCAATGCAAAGTGCATTAAAATTATGTTTACAGGCATCAACTGTGCTGTGTATTTAATTTCAGCAGTTTGTCCATGTCATAATTAAACAGGAAATCAATTAAATGATTCATTGCTTTTTCAGCACACCATGCAATATTCATGCCACTTTGAAATGCAACACAAACGCATATTGTATTTCAGTCCATGTCCTTAGACAGCACTCTGTATACATGCTAAAACCGAGGCCACAGATTGTGCTGTTGTATGATTCCATGATCCAATGTTTATCATGCCAGCATGAGATTAAAGGATCATTCTGAATTGATGCATGTACATTACTTTTCATATCAGTACAATATAAAACCAATTGTCATATATGTTATGGGTATACAGTCTAAACACCAGTCTATAGGTATAGGTATTTTAAATGTTTTTACATAGTTAAACATTCCACCCTTTATAGTGCCTACAGATAAAGATGAATAAGTTGAAAAAGACCATGGAAAGGAAAAGAAGTGTTTAAGGCATTTATTCAACAAAAAACATAGTCCTCTGCAGAGAAAGTGAGAACACCTTTGCTCCCCTTTTAAAGATCTCCACCAGTCACTGAGATTGGCTTGCTGAGATGTATGACCACTCTTCCATGGAAAAATTTATTTTATATTTTATGAACTTTTTAGTCTTATTTTGTCCCAACCGAGCTTTTTTGAGTCTGTTGCAAGTATCAAATATAACATTTGTTCAAATTTAGAAAATACAATCGAGTTGATCAGACAAACAATTAAACCTCACTTCATTGCACTTTTATAAGTCAAATAAAATTTCAAGAGAATTTACTTACTGGGGATTACTGATCCCAACTTTTCTACTAAATGTAGTTTATACAGTATATCTGTGTGTGTGGATTCAATGTAATTGTTATTTACATTAATTTAAATGTGTTTTTTTTCTTTTTTTACAATTAACTACTAATTAATACATATTGTCACAATAAAAATCTCTCACACTGGAAGCTGTTGTGCATGTAGCCAAGCTATTCATCAGAAATCACACAGTTGGTGTTGATGCTTGTAAGTCCCAACCTATACAGCACATCTGCACTAACAAAGTCCTTCACGCTTAAAACTACTGAGCTCCTTTGCCATATCCGACAACACAGTGAAAGTAGGCAGCAGATCGAGGATAACAGCAGTGTCTGAAATGAGAGAATGAATCCATCACCCCATGTATTTAATCACACTCGAGAACAAACAAAACTGTTCACGAAAAAAAAAAGTGTTGATTAGGACCCATACCAGCTAAGCACGGCCAACACCTCATTACAGTCTTACAGAAACGTGTCGCATAGCAGCAGGCAGGTAGGAGGTAGGCAAACAATGGTGACAATCTAATGTGAAAAGAATTGGGAGCATACACTTTGGCGTTTAAGTGGAAAATAGTCGTAACATGGTTTCTCTCAGGCATAGCAAGTGTGTCGCTAGTGAAAGAAAATGTTACCTCAGGGGGCGTTGAACATTTCATCATCTCCCTCTTTCTCTCTTTATCTCTCTCTCTTTCCTTTCTTTCTCTCCCTGCTTTTCCTTCCTCTCAAATTCCACTCATGTCCTTCCGGATCATCGCCCACTGGCATGAATTCAATGGCTGCACTTTACAGCTCAATAAAAATCCTTAAAAATTATTATAAAAGCAAATATTCAACCACAACTCGAAATCTACAGCTACAGATAAATTCACAATCCTCCAATATTAGACTATTTTAAAAGAAACTCAAATTTAACACTAAAATCCAAATTATGCCAAAGCATCCTTCACACACAACTGAAGAACTGAAACAGGAGTTATACTTAGTTACAGTCTCTAAAATATGACAGTATGATGATAACTATCTACCAGGTCCACACAAATATTAAGTGCAAGGGAGCAGCAAGACAAAGTACTGTTAAAAAAGTACTATAAAACACATACTGCTTCATAGTACTTAGTGTAAGGGTCCATAAAAATACATAGCACATGCAAACATGCATTCATTTTTAATCCAAATATATTGGCATATGTACATAATATATTCCAACACCGTTTCAGAAGGGAAGCTGAGGAGCTTACTAATAAATGTATGCTTATTTCCAAATTAGGCTATTTATAAATAAACTGTAATTTAACAACTAACCTTACCTCTCATTGTGCCAAAATATCCCTGATATAACTGCACAACTTAAATGTAAAGAGAAGACATACTTAGTTACAATTCTAAATCAAGAATATGAAATTGTCACTAAATATATTGAATAATTTTGAAACAAATACATAAAAAAAAAAACATCTAGTCAAACACACTAGATTGTGAACACTGTGGACTGCACACCTACGTCGGGTGGGGATAAGGGTAGTTG
>JBBPDA010000081.1:2498216-2525616 GCA_037974385.1 Arnoldichthys spilopterus | reverse complement strand
CTCTCTCTCTTTCTCTCTCTCTCTCTCTCTCTCTCTCTCTCTCTCTCTCTCTCTCTCTCTCTCTCTCTCTCTCTGCCATATTCCTCTAATTTAGTCCAAACATTCCGACCTAAATCCATTTACATAATAAATAGCAGCTCCCAGAATTCCACAGCGCTGCCGCCGTGATCGGAATGTGGTCATCAAGAATTATCATCATAGCCAGAAAAAATATTGCACACACGCATGCGCACACACACACACGCGCGCGCACACAAGTAGACACATCATGCAGTTTACACACCCAAGGGCTAATAGGTAAAGTGGGTTACCACGGAGATTATGACGTCGGTAGGAGCACAGCCTCCGATTGTTTCAGATACATACACACACACAGACACACACACACATGCAAAACCAGCAACAGACCTAAAAATCACAGAAATCAGCTTAATTAGGGCTTGCACTTAATTGGCATCTGTAAATAGAGGCTGTGATTAGAGGCTGCTCTTGTAATGCATCAGCAGCTCCTCCAGTTTACACTGAGGGCACACTGGACCCACAAGATCAACAGCACAACCATCAATCAGAAAATACACCCACCAGCTAAATAAATACACGGCCCACACACTCAAGTACAAACACATGACATTCTGCTGCCGTCTGTTTCTTCAAGGAAGTCACAGAAAAAAAATGAGCATCTAATTTGCTTAATTTACACATGTACATCTTTTTTACATGAATAAGAAACCATAAATACACAAAATAATCTGTGTACAGTGTACTCACGCATCAAATCACATATTTATGCATGATATAGACAAAATATCAGTATTGCAATTATACTTTGAAAGATTATGGCTGTGATGCCTTTTGACATATTAAAGACCATACCTTTTTCTGGAATTTACAATGCTAACAGTACAAACCCCATTTCCAGAAAAGTTGGGTTTTTTTCATTAAATGAAATAAAAAAAAACAAGACTTGTTAACTCTTTAACTGCTAACTTTTATTTAACTGACAAATGTTCTAAGAAAATATTTCCAATGACAGATGCTGGCTTTTGCACCTAATCTGGATGTATAAAAGTGAAGTTTGGTTTTCTCTTTGTGTAAAGAAGTTGCAGGTTGCATTTCTTAATGCAGCAGCGAACTCTGTTAAGTGGCATTTTTCTGAAGTCCTCCAAAACCCATGTGGATATATTTATCACAATAGCATGACGGTTCCTCAGGCAGTGCCCTCTGAGGGCTTAATGTTTTCTGGCCTGGTCCCACAGTGACTGAGATTCGTCCAGATTCCCTGTATCTTTTTACAGTATTATGTACTGTAGATGATGGACATCAATTCTTTGTAGTTTTGTGTTGTGAAATGTTCTTTTTAAACTGACAATTCTCATGATTTTTTGCACAAATGGGTGAGCCACGATCCATATTAATTTGCACAGGCTGAGCTTTTGTTAATTCATGACGTATCATCCATAACTTGAAACTAAGCTGCCAGTTTTTAAATCACAGTTTTTGTGATGTCACCAAACCAACACCAACCAGGCACAACATTAAAACCACTGACAGGTAAAATGAATAAGATTGATTATCTCATTATCTTTTTATGCTGCCATTGGGGTGTGGAACACATATGAAAGCAAGTGAACAGCCAATTCTTGAAGATGATGTGATGGAAACAGAAAAATGAGCAAGAATAAATATCTGAGACACTTTGACAAGGGAGCTATTGTAATGGCTAGATAATGATGGCTAGAGTCACTTAGTACCTACTAAAAGTGATCCAACAACATCCCACAGAAGAGCTACTGTTGCACAAAAAAGGTAATATGATCATTTGTGCATCACAGTCAGAGCTGTTTTGGAAAAAGACCTACACAATATTAGGCAGGTGATTTTAATATTATATACATTGCAGTATTCATCCTAAGGTAGTTTAGCCCCGTCCATTTATGCTGAAGTTCTAATGAGTGTTTCAGCTCCCTGTACTACATTTTTAATGAGCTGCAATACAGGGCAGCTAATCAGAACAGAGGTTGGTAAATGGTTGTAGGAATGAATTATGATGGATGATATGTTTGGTAAATACAGCCACACAAATTTGATGGAAAAAACCATTACGACACCTTGGCCAATCCTGCTTTAATGGTTAAATTTTGGCCAAAATAATGAGACTTTTGTTGCATTAAATGATTACATCAGAACACCCAGTAACATTTCCCTATAGCTGCAAGTTATCACCCTTTCAGAAACACTGTGATTGGTTAGTGGCTTATCTGTGTATTGCAGCTTTTTGAGATATAAGAAGACTTCACACAACAAGTAGCAATCAGGGTGAAGAAGTGTCCTAAAGTTCTCAGGGGCGACATCAAACAACACTCGAATGGGAAGAACTACAGAACTCTAGCAAAATCCTTCAATACTGGGTAAAAGTGGTTCAGTTGTTGCACAACAATACTGGAACAACAGAAGAAGTCCAAAATGACCTGAAATCAAATGATGTTACATGAGCTTCCATTATATGTTTTCTACCTCTCTGCTATTTTGGAGTTTTTTTTGTTGTTTTTTTCCCCAATGGTAACAATATGCAAGATTCACCACAACTAACTGTCAATTACAAAATGTTTTAATTTCTGCAATAAAAGTTACAAAAAAAATTTCAGGTATGATATTTATGCGCAAATTGCATGCATGCACAGAAATACAGCTCCTTCAATTTACTATTACTCCATTCATCCAAACCAGCATCTACTGCCCACTTTCTGACTGGGCTCATACGAACCCAAATTCAAGCACTGGGATGTAATGTGATTTTACAGGACACATGCAGGCACTGTGAGTTTTTTGTAACAGTATAAATTACCATCCAAATGATCCTACTGCATCACCTACAGGCAAACCCAGACTGCAGGTGGAACTCACACCCCCGCCTCTGAAATTTAAGCCCTTCAAGGGAGATTACACACTCAAGTAACAAGGTATTGCATCTTCAGAAAAAAATGGTGAAGACAGTAACAGTCAGAATAGTATTAAATTGCTGGGTATGTTATATTATTATTGGGTTTTTAACAAAGTTTATTGTTAACTGCATTACAGTTTAAAGTCTCACTGGGTTTTTGGTTTTACATTTTGGATCTCCGCACTCCTTTAGTAAAGGATGAGAAGAAAAATCAGTGACTATTCCTCGTATTGTAAGTGCCATCCAAATGCTGTCTCTCTAACTGGTTTGTTCCTAAGGGCAGTTAGACAGTGGATCACCAAAGGGGAAAAGGAAGGAGTTTCATTTTACCACAGTGTTACTCTACCTGTACCATTCAACAGTTTGTCCTGTCTTTCAATATTACAGTCCATGCTAAGTGATACACTCTAATGTTAAGGCCATTTGTTCTAACAGCATACACTACAACGCAGTCTGTATGGGTTCCAAGTGAGATTGCACTCATGTACATAAATTGACGTAGCTTTCTAGTGGTGCTGCTACATGAGATGATCAGAAAAAAACAGAATGTTCAAATCATTGAGACAGTGTCTAGATGGTTAGCTTTTTATCTACCCACTGAACAGGTCACCTTAGCCATTATCACTACAGTTAGCAAGAGCCACCATTGCCTTTAACCCTTAAATATTTTTAAATCATTATTGCTGCCATGTTTGAATTAATTCATATAAAACTGTTATACATTTTTTTATCACCAGCTTTAGTTCGAATGTAAGGGGGTGTGGCAAGACGGCAAAAGAATGCATGCTGCTGCCAATGGCTTTCACCATTGTAGTTCTGTCATACTTTGCCTTTGTCAGTGTTTGGGCTCAGAACTCAGACCGCAATCTTGACTTTCAAAGAAGTGCAGAGGTTTTACCACTTCCTGTGACTCCTCAGTGGTTGGGGCTCCCATGTGGAACTTCTGGTGGCCCTCATCAGCAAATGGGGTGCAGAACTCAGGACCCTCCCCAAGGCACTCATGGGCACTTGGCACATGATGTTAGAGACATTGCTTTATGTAAGGATTCTGCTCTTATGGGCAACATCGAAAAAAGGCAGTTCAAGCTTTGGAGCGATAAAGAAGGAGCGATCCATCCCAAGTGAGATATCCTGATATATTGATATGGAGTTTATTATAGAAAACTCAGTTATAAACAGTAGCTTTCCACAGCGCGTGGCCTGCTGAACTGATGTATCACCACAGCCAGGCTTATTCAAACTGCTGATCTGTTTTATAAACACGTAAAGGAAATGAAATCCAGGTCCTGGCAAAGTATTCGAGTGGGAAGCCCAGAGTATACTGTGAAGCCACAGTGAAGCTGGACAATCAGACTGATTTATCTCATCCGTTGCACCGTGAAAGGATATTTTGTCAAAGTATCACACCATCGATTTTCTCCAGTTCCCAGTTGAACTATTTACATACAGAAAGATCCTCCATGCACGCACACCCCCACACAGAACTCTGAGCTCACACTCTCGTCTCCTTCTTCAATAATACATCTGAACAGTGTCAGCAAAAGTGGAGAGGAAGGAAGCCTCGCTCGCTCGCTCGCTTGCTCTCAGGGGATTGATGTGGTTAATATGCCAGGGAAGCAGGGAGGATATTAGCAATTAGCCGCTAACATCTGTTTGACCCGTCACTGCGGAACGCGCCTGATGGATGAACTCTGACCTGTGCATCACCCTTTTAAACGCATCACACTTCCTCTAGCCCCTCAACAGTAATCAGAATTTTACCACAGAGCCAGAGCTGACCACATATTTTTGAATGGTAAGAACACCCTCAACCTAGTGGAGAAATTCGCATGTGTAAAACCCCCTTAAACACCACAGCGTTGGACACTCATAACAGTGCCAAACACACACACACAAAATCAAGCCATTATCATGTTTAAGTGACTAATATATGATCAACAATAATCCTGTGGTCAGAAAGTGACCAATGAGGTAGAGGGTGAGGATACAGAGGCAGGTGAGAAACAGAAGGGTATATTTATGCATGTGGCATGTGTATGGGGGGGGTGAAATTATATGAATATATTTAATTTCTCTAATAAATAAACTGGAATAATCAATTCCATTGAACTGAATTAGTCAGTATAAGTTTATTTCCTTTTGCTGCAATTAAGACTTTCTCTTATCCAGCAGTGAAACAGCTCAGCTTAATGTCGGCCCCACACTTCCTGTAGTATACTGCAGGTTGTCAGAATGACAGCTAATAAAATTAAAATGTTACAGAGCATTAGAAAAAGCTTAATTATCTTCAGTCCATGTCATCAGTGGCCTCCATAAACCTACAAGGTAAGTGAGCTCACAGTCAAAAGAGGTGGAAGTTGGAGGTTAGGTGTTTCTAATAAAGTGGCCAAATGAGTGGAAAATACCAGGTACATGTTTCTAATAAATTGGCCAGTGAGTTGACGTAAGGTGGGTATTTATTAGTGATGCATCCAATCGTTTTTCTTTTTAATACCCAAATCTGTGGATGATTTTTGTGGCCAATTGTCACAAGCCTTTTTGGCACAGCCTATGTGAGCTAAATTAACATATGAAAACTGCAATAAACAACATTATTTGTTCTCTAATGGGCCAAACTGGCATTTTATAACATTAAATGGAAAAGACAATTGCCTATTTAAACAACACCAGTCAGATAAATTACTACACTGAAAGTAGGAGCTGGTTGGCCATTTTGCAATATGAGTCATGCATGATTATTCTATGCCATCTTGGTACAGGTGTTGAAGAAGCATTGAAAAAGTTAAAACCAAGCTCAGGTTATTCACGCCACAAAGCCGCCAGACAAATCTGCCAAAATAATCAGAAAAAATGAAATGGACAGTTGCCAATCTTATGTCTGGAGCAAAAATCTGCTCTTTCTAAACATGCAGCTTTGGTGTACACAGCACTCCTTTTTTAAGCTATTCCTTACATCAGATGCACTGAATCTGAATACAAGTACAGGCCACAGTTATGACCAAGGTCGATTAAGTGTTTGGGGTGGGGTGGGGGGGTGGGGGGGTGGACTCAAACTTCACTAATATTACCATCATTAATACTAGTATCTCTAACCCTGAGCATCACAAACTGACGGTTCAGACATACAGACTCACACATACACGCGTATCCCTGCGTCTGCATTAACACCGCGCTCTCCTGCAGCTCTAATAAGCCAGAGAGATTGGGATGGCTGAGCGGAGGGGTGAGATTATGAAGTGTGATTTTATTCTGCAGCTGTAGGTCATTTTTCTAACACTGTGATTATGTTTGACAGAAAAATATTCAAGGGATGGCGCCCTGCCACCGCAAAAACTACACCCATTAATCAGAGTGAGAGAGAGGGAGAGAGAGAGAAAAGGACAAGGAGAGAAACATGCAAAAAGAGGAAAATAGCAAGAGAGAGAGAGAGAGAGAGAGCGAGAGAGAGAGAGAGAGATGAACAGACAAAAAAAGAAAAAAGTCAGAATTCTGACCTGCTGTGATGGGAAAGTAAGAGTGTGATGCAAAACCCAATGCAAAACAATAGCATTACCCACCGCTACACTGTAAAATCCCACCCATCTGTAAGTGTACACAGAAGAGCAAGGGAGTGAAAAAAGGAAGGAAGGAAGGAAGAAAGAAAACAAACAAACAAACAAACAAAAACAAACAAACAAACAAACAAACAAATAAATACATAAATAAATAAATAAATAAGTGTTAATAGATGAAAAATAACTGAAGTAAACATATGACTGGATGGATAGATGGATTGGAGGATGGCCAGATGGATAAGTGGATGTACAGATTGAGGTATTAGAGGAATAGGGCAATCACTCTCTGCATTTCAGTAAAACACATACTCTTACACACACACACACACACACTCTTCCTAAGTCTGGCCCAATCACTGAAACATGGCACATCATTTTCTCTCTCTTATAGCTGTTATACGGTTTTGTATTTACACGTTTGTTAGTTAGTTTTCTGGGTCAGTAAAGGTTTCTGTGATATGTTTTGTGCTAGACAAGACTGCAAAGTGGTCTCTAGTTAAGAGGACCCCCCCCCCACACACACACACACACACACACACACACACACGCAAACAATCTCTCTAAGTTGCAGAGTGTTTTCTCCTATGTTCAGACAGAGAGCTGCGCGTGTTTCTGAGGTTTTGTTTTTTATCTTTCAGTGCTGGATTCCTCCCTCCCCCTCCCCCCTACCCGACATAGTAATATTTTCATCTTTTCATCTTCAGCAGTATGGTAAAAACTTGAGCAACTTAACATCGAGCAGGAAACATCCAGCATACCAAAGCATGCACATACACACACACACACTCCTCTGCCACTCACACACCTCATACATAGGCAATACAGAGAAATGAATAGTGGGTACGAAGTTTAGAGAAAATTATAAATAGACCCTCTCTCTCTCTCTCTCTCTCTCTGTGTGTGTGCGTGTGTGTGTGTGTATGTGTGTGTGTGTGTGTAGCACTGGCCCGGTGAGCGTCTATTTAGTTAAAAGCACAAAGGAGGTGGCCTGGGCCGTTTTTCAAAAACTGATGATGGCCGTGCATAAATTATGCAAAGTTTTGTCCTTGTGCCAAGCAATGCATCTACTGAATAATAATGAGGAAAAGAGAGAGACAGAGAGAGAAAGAGAGAGAGAGAGAGAGAGAGAGGGGCAGACAGAGGGAGGTAGCATAGCATAAAAAAGAGAAAGAAGAGAAATAGGGGAAAGAGAGAAAAGGACAGGAGAGAGAACGAAGGAGCAAGACAGAGAGGGAGAGAAAAAAAAGACTGAGAAAGAGACAGAGGAAAATGAAGAATAGATGTGGGATCCATTACAATCTCTTCTTGGAAACTTAAGAACACTGCAGAGATATCTCTGTCTCTCTCTTCCTCTGTCTCTCTCTCTCTCTCTCTCTCTCTCTCTCTCTCTCTCTCTCTCCCTCTCTCTCTTATTCTCCCTCTCTTTCTCATTCTCCCTCTCTTTCTCATTCGCCCTCTCTCTCTCTCTGCCTCTCTTTTTCTCTCTCCCTCTCATTCGTTCTCTCGCTCTCTCTCGCTCATTCTCTCTCAGTACAGTTAGCTTTATTGGCCTGAATTGTAATCAACAACTGCTGCCAAAGCAATGAATAGAATGTTTGATATTAAGAGTGGTAATATTAGGGAAAAAAATAAAACAGTCATACTTACATACATGCATACATATACAGTACATATTCATCATACACAGTCTAAACTCATGCATCTTCATACACACATATGTAATTATGCAGTGTGTGGACAGCAAGTTCTTATACTACTAAAGAGAGCAACTACAGCAATAGATACATGTGCCAAGTGCTTACAAAAACTGCTGCAGTACAACAATTGACAAGTGCTAGAGTAAATGTTACAGACTAGAAAACAACCGAGAATATACAAAATGCCCAAGACCAGGTAGGTTCGACGACACAAAGAGACGTTAACAAAACGCGACTAGGACTTGAAACAAAAGGGTATATTTACAAAACATAGATTGACAACACCTGGGAAGGAGGAGAACTGGGAAACACGAGACAGCTGACGGGGGCGTGGCTAAGACGAACACGCAGACAACCAAAACACAGACATATGGAAAACACGGGGGCGTGTACATTACAGTGATATTTTTACAGTGTAACAATTCTTCTTGCTGTTTCTACCAATACATTCAAAGCCCTGCTGAAGTGGCCGGATGCATTGATCAGTAATGCTAGATAACTGTATTCCATGCTGTGTTCAAGTGTGGTGCCTTTGTAAGTAAAGTGGAGTTGTGATTTGTGTAATCTGGCTATTTTTTGGAAAATCATGCTTTTCGGTTTATTGATGATGATGCTGAAGGGCCAATTTTGACAGTAATCTAGTAGGGTTATGTGGTGTTGTAGGGTTTGTGCTGTAGGAGCTAGAAAAAGTAAATAATCTGCATATAAAAACCTTTATTTATTCTTCAATTAATTTTAATCTTAAATTTGATGATTGCTGAAGGGTTGAAGCCAGTTTGTTGATGCAAATGCTGAAAAAGGACGGGGGTTAATTATAGCCTTGATGCTCTCCACCTCCTTGGAGTAACTGAAGCAATAGTCCAGTGTGCCAAACAGAGCAAAAGGTTTTTTTATGGATCTTAAAAGGAAAATGTTTGATATTTAAAAAAAACATTTTGAGTTTTTGATGGAGATGTTTTTGAATAAGTGTATTCAAGGTGTGAATGTGGTCGGTTTTCCTCTGTGACGTTTTGATAGGGCATTGTGTTCTGTTAAATATTTTAATCATGTAATATAATATTGAGTATGCGCTCTCCCTCATGGGTATTAGTAAAACACTGTTGCCACAAAGAAATATAAACTCTAGCTGGGACGTCTCGATCTGTTCCACCCCCACATCCCAGTCTGGAGTAAACTTATGGCAAGTTTTGGTCAGTGCGAAGTCTGAACTAATTTTCCTAGCCAGTGGGTACAACTGACCATGACTCCTTTAGGAGAAAAGAGTGAAAAACACACAAAAACTGTTAATACTTTATACAGTTATAAAATGCTGCCGTAAAATCTCCTAATGAAGTTCTCAAAGTCCTGGGACCTCAAGGTACTGCTCAGAGCACAACCCCCCCCACCCCCACCCCCACCCCCAAACACACACACACAATCAGAAAATTATCACATTCTTCATGAAGTGAATCAGGGGTGTGAGTGAGAGAGCTACTGGTATAGTGTGACAAATCATAAATAATTACATTATGATTAATAAATTAATTGCGGTATCTTCACTAGAAGTGAAAATTCCCACAGAGGATAGTTCCTCATGATTCAAAATTATTGTGATTTGTCTGCATTTTACAATACAGTGATTCAGTTTTGTGATGTGTTGCGATTTATTTCTCCAGTATATATTATTTAAAATTATAATTAAATTATAATTCTACATTACAATTTATGTAGAAAATAACGCAACACTTCATCTCAATACGTCGTTTACTTCCTTTACAATTTCCACTGTAACACAAGAGAAGAACAAGGTCTGATGCCATCTATCTGTGCTATCAGCGCAGACTTATGTACCGAATAAATATATAATTGTAAAAATTAAATGAATAAATAAAATAAACAAATGTTGACACTTGGGGCCACTGTATCAAACAATATAGTACAGAAAAATATTGCAACATATGGATATTTAAGTTTTAATTTTAAATTAAGATAAGTTTTCTCCCATTTCTAATCAGCACAGCTCTACTAGTTACTGTGCTGAAACCTCAGAGTTTAATTCACTTCAATAGAGCTAGATTTTCTTCCACCGCACTCTTTCTATCATGGTCTCTTATACAGACTTGGGGGATCTTTCAGAGCATCGCTGCCTACATGTTTTTTTCCCGTGAGTCAGTCTTCATTAGTTTTAATCTCTAAATCACATCAAATATCTCCACCGTCTGCTCGATCCTTCTGCATTTACACTAAGGACAGTTTTTACACTCATCACACACACTAGACCACTAGACAACATCCATCTATCTCCTACAGTCTTTCACTAGTTCTTGACTTTTATGAGGGTGGGGCATAGGCTCAGTACAGTAGGTACACCCAAACCATTCCCAGACCAATTTAAATCAATGGATGATAACAATCCCTGCAAAACTGCAAAGACAATGACAATAGCAGCCCACCCAAGACAAAACTTCTATGGAATTGCACAGCTGGAGAATACAATCCAAAGCTCAGGGCCCTTTTACATAACCTTTACTAAACAGTGCTCCACCCATTAGCCATAACATTAAAACTACCTGCCTAATATTGTGTCCGTCCCCCTCGTGCCACCAAAACAGCTCTGACCCATTAAGGCATGGAGTTCAAAATATACAGATGCAAAAAAAAAAAAACTTGATAGCCTAGTGATCGGAGAGGTTCAAGTCCCTGCCCAGGTTTCGCTGTGGTGCACTTTGTGTGGTGGGCTGCGTGACAAAACGTTATTCTCACTTTTACATTCACAAGATCTCTGACATTGACGGCAAACAACTAAGCAAGGTGAGCATCTACAAAGCATTAAGTGGACCAGCAAAATGAAACCCTACCAAAAGTTGCCAGTACTGTGCAAAAGTCTTAGCCCCTTTATAATTTGTATAAAATCATAAAATCCTTGATGTGAGCAGTAATGGTCTGTAGCAAAAATACAACCGAACATTGGAATCAATGCAAAGAAACAAACAGGCACCAAAAAGAATGATGAAGAGCTGTTGTGTGTAAACAGTAAAGTATATAGTGTGGGTTGGTTTGAAGAACACAGGTTTGTGTCCAAAGTTCTCCTCCATGCTTCCACTCATTGCATGGATGTGTGTGCACCTGATTTCATCTAATAAAGGATTGATTGAGCCCATTGAGCGATTTGATAGGAGCTACAGCAAATACTGAGCTTACCCAAGAAGAGATGTGGGAAAGGTTTACTGTAATTATATTTACTGGGTTTATTGTCATTTAGGTACAAAAACAGCATTTAAATATAACTTTGACAGGTGCTGAAGACTTTCGCACAGTTAACATTTAAATCTAAAATGTGTATCAGAAAAAAAAAATTCTCTAAACCTCCAAAAAACTTTTCCAGTGAAAGATAACAAAAAAGATTTAAACCTCACATCTGACAGGTCTCTTTGTCCAATTCCATGCCATGTAAGCAGTGGCTTTTCAAATTATGTAAGAAATGAGAAATGACAAAGAATGAGATGGAAAGTTTTGTTTCCATAGCAACAGTATAGTGTTATTGAATAAAATGACAACTTGGACTCCATTTCTTAATGCCAGTGTCTATTTGCCCAATATGTCTAGTCATACAAGAATAGACGACTCTTTTCTTAGCAGTGACTCTGCAATAGTTCCCAAACCCACAAGAGAGTTTTCCTGCTTTCCCTCACTCGACTGTGTGACATTGACAGGCCATTAAACTGCCTGAGCGGATGTGTTTGGCCTTATTGTAATTGCGGAGGTAGCACGTTACGGCCGGCAGTAATGGCGTTTTACAGCTCATATTTATAAACTGACTGTAAGACATTAAACTATTGGCACTGTGTTCAGATCCCATTGTTCATTCGGCGCATGCACGGAGTGAAAGTTCAAAAGTTTAGCAGTTTTGACACAAATAAAGCGTAACTCGTAGAGCTGCAGCATGGTGTCTACATTCTGATGTCCTTGGTTATAAATGTGTCATTGTCAAAAACTGTGCAAGCAAGTCAGTTACTCTTCATAGAAAGGCCAGAATTCACAAAGCTTCCCAAAACCTTTACATACAACTGACATAACCTTCATAAAGAGCTGCTTTAGCTAATGTTGAGGTCATTTCACCTGAGAAAATGTTATGACAACTGATGCCTGTTGAAATAAAGGGGCCATTCCATGCCAAGTCAGCCAAGTCCTCCAGTTCATGGATCCAGGTTGAAAATTCATGAGACCCTGCAAACTTTCATCAGTCTACTCCAAAATCTTCAAACATAAAAAAAAGCTGGAAAAAAAAATATATATTTTTACTGTATACTAAGATTATTATTTAAATTTCCTTGAAACTTTGCAAAGCTCCAAAGCTATATTTATACCAGGATCTGTGACACTTAAGATATTGTTGCTATATATATATATTGCAACAATCCATCCATTTCCAACAGCTTCTTCTGTTTCCAGGTCACGGGGAAGCTGGAGCCAATCCCAGCTATATATTTATTTTAATTCATTTATTTTTGAAGATTAAAAATTATTTGTTAGTTTGTTCAACTGCAAATAGATTCAGCAACAACTTCAGATTTACTGAAATTTAGCTCACAGGGCCAAACTGAAAAAAAAAGGATTTGGAGTAAAACTGTAGACATTTTTAAGAAAATCCATAACATGAACTGAGGGTCATGAGTTGGCATGGAATGACCCAAAGCTTATGTTGGTCGTCACAGAAGGTTTATATGCGTCATGTAGCCTCATAAATACTGGCCTACAGTGAAGTCTAGGCGTGTGTGATGTCTGTAGTGACACAGGGGACAGTGCTTATACTGTAAGTATTTATTATGTCTTTGCTACATTAGCCTCGACGCTCCAGAGCAAACTAAAGGTGCAATCCTCAGATACCATGGTTGACAACTTCTGGGGTATAAGTAGGGGCTAAATGGGGAATCATACTTGTCGACCAGGTAGAGGTGGATGAGAAATACATTGATCAACCATAACATTAACCACCTGCCTAAAAGTGAGTAGGTCCCTCATGCAGCTGAAACAGTTCTGATTGTGCTGCACTGTGTGTTCTGACCGCTTTCTATCAGAGTCAGCACCCACTTTATAAACCACAGTAGCTCTTCTGCTGGGTCAGACTAGATGGGCTAGCCTTCACTCCCCACATGGACCAGTGAGCCTTGGGTGCCCATGACCGTTTCACTAATTCATCAGTTGTCCTTGGATCATTTTGGCAGGTACTAACTACTGCATACCTGCACTAGTCGCTCAGATCCTTAGACTTGCTCATTTTTCCTCAAATTCCACATCAACTTGAACTGACTGTTCACTTGCTGCCTAGTAAGGCCCACACCCCTGACAGGTGCTACTGGAATGAAATAAATAGATAGTCAATGTTGTTCACTTTACCTGTCCATGGTCATGTGATGACTGGTCGGTGTCAGGTAGGAGATGGGATGGGGATGCATCACTTATCCCAAGCGCCAAAGCATAAATGACCCCTGTACACAATGACGGAGCAAAGCTGGACATCCCTGGGCTGATTTAATTACCGGGTATAAGCAGCAATCTCACCAAACTACAGCATTAAATGAGGGGAACGCTCCTTCACTTCTTCTTTCGCTTTAGCTGGGAGTCCGTCTGCAGCTCAGAGCCAACCAAGTCATTCATTCAAGGCCAGTAAATTACTTAGAACCAACATTCCATTCATTTTCCACATCACGTTAAGAGCAGAAAAGGGGCCACTGAACTTCAAATTAGTTCATGGAGTTCAGTTTAATGCTTCCAAGGCATGAATGAAAGTGAATTACAGCTTCCAAAGCTCTACTCCCAGCTAATCAGACAGAGCTGAGACCTATTCGCTCACATCATCTGATACTTTAAAAAAATCACCTGCATCTAGGTACCTTCAATTAAGGTATTGGCATTGAGTATAATATAGATCTTTTCCCCCCTCTCTCTCTCTCTCTCTCTCTCTCTGTCTTTCTCTCACACAAATCATCTGCCAAAAGCATCATTTGCCAGCACAACGCTTCATTTGCCATGCAAATGTAATCTCTTTATTAGTCAGTATGCTGCTGGGCCAATGGTTAAGCAGTGCAGAGTGATCCTGATCTTATCCTGTCTGCTGCTACTGCTATACTAACAACAGTCTGTGTCTGTGCAAATATATATATATATATGTTACCATTACAAAAAACTTTGTTTAATGTATAAGATTTTTAAGTATTATATATAATTTATGGAATAAACTTCAGTTACTGGTCATTTTAGTACACACTCCTGTCTGACATGTCCATGCATGAATCTGTACACTTCTCCTCTCTATGGAACACACACGTTAGTCTCACAGAAGTGACTGCATCACTGTGTAAGAATCATAAGTGAATAACAGCGTCTGCAGTTTAAGGTGTCAGCAGCAGAGAGAGGCCCATAAAGCAGAGAGTTGGGAGAGAGAGAGGGAGGGAGTGGAGAGAGAGAGGGAGAGTGTATATCAGTATCACTGATCTACCCTCGGGGTGAGGTGTGGTCATTCTGGTCACTAAAGGTGATCTGATCCTTGTTTAAAACATCTGAGCTAATTGAGCTGAAATGAAACCTCATCACCATGGCAACTCCGCAGAGACCTTAGAGACGCAGCACGTGTGCCATCTTTAAGCTAAGGTGTCCATTTCATCCGTTCAGTGTGTGTGCGCGCACATTTTCTTTGGATGAAAACATACAGATAGACAGACAGACTGACAGACACTATCTTGTATAAAAATTTAAATAATAATAATTTAAATGAACAAAACACAGATCAATCACACGGACAAAAATAAGTACACCCTTACAGTTATCACTCCAAGTAGAATTATAATCAGGTGTTGCAGAATAGGTGTCATTGTTTAGAACCTCCTGCAGATGGAACCTGTCTTATGTAAAGCTGACATCCAGGGCCTGGAGTTCTGTGATATTAAGGTGTGTGATGGCATTATGTCAAGATCTCAGGAAAAAACAGGTTGTGAATGTATTTGCTTTCTCCACAGAAGAACTATACATCTGTTGATGTTTTTTGTTGAATAAATGGATTTGAAAAGCTGCTTTTGCTTGTTGGTTTGCTCAAGTATATCATCTGTGGGCACTGTAAAGAGTGTAAAACGTGAGATTGTTCAAATATATGGTGAATAAACAACTTTATTTTTTTTACATGATGTAAACATATTTACAGACAGACATACAGACAGACAGCCCAAATCAGACAAGGTATAAAAGCCAGGGTGTGTTTCAGGACAGAGCGATAGTCATTGATGCCTGTCACAAACAAACCCAAACAGATTCTGAAGAGTAGAAGAAAGCAGGTGTGTGTGTGTGTGTGTGTGTCTGTCTTTGGCTGTGTCTTTGCTGTAGGCAGATGGTATAACTCAATTAGCCTTTCTCAATCCCTCACGCTTCCAGCACACAGAGAAGAGAGGAGGAGAAAATGCAGCAAACGATGAAAAGAAGAAAGCCTTCGCTCATCTCACACACATTATCACTCTGACTACGTTCTCTCTTTCTCTCTCTTCCCCGTTTCCTTCCATTTCTTCTTCCTCCCTCTTCTCACCCTCCTTCCACGCCCCATCTTTTCTTCTATTTCTTCTTCCTTACCCCCCCCCCCCTTTTGACAGGTATAAATGGAACTATAAGGTGTGTGTTACTCCACACAGTGAGCTCAAGACATCTGACTCTTATAGGACACTGTTGACATTAATTAACCATTACAGACTAATTACACTTGGGTGTATGTTTCCCTCATTCATTCTTTCCCTTCTCCCTTTTCATCCTTCTTCACCTTGTTCTTTCTTTTTTATCCTCACTTTCTCTTCCTCTGCTCCTCTATTTTATTATTCCGTCTAGCTCCTGCATTGCACAACAGGCAGTGGCTCACTGATAGCAGCATTTTCACTCCGTGTCACATCTGCACGTGTGTGTGAAAGAAGATATGTCACTGGAATTTGATAACAAAAAGCATGTGTGAATGTGTTGTTTTGCTATAAAAATGAGGTCCTAATTATGTTCCAGGGTTTACGGTTATCCTATGAATATCATAATAACACTGATCAAATATGACTGTCAATAGCCATAAATGTAGCTTTGAACTGACTTTATTGACTTATTTACTGAGGCAGTCCTGAAGCAGGACTGATAGCGCTGTTGACTGTGTTGGGCAACATGACTCTCTCTCCTCTTCCTGTCCGAAAACAAAGAAACGCACCTGATCCCTTTTTCTCACGCTCTCCCATTCACACAGCGCTATCCGGTATGTGACACCAACAAACACACACACACACACACACACACACACACACTAGTGGAAGCAGCAAACAGAACAAATACAAAAACAGCTAATTATATGAACAGAAATATCAGCAGACAGACTACACACCCTAAATTACATATTTAGTGTGACCTATAACCTTTACATTAATGTAATAATGTCATATGTCAAAGCTTATATATCTATATTTAATCATGAGCTGAGCAACTGTAATTCTAAACAAATCAAATTGTGAACTTCTGAGCTGAGGCAAAATAAAATTGAAAAGTGACACTGTTCCGGAACATTCCACAGTCGGAAGGTGAGCGGGAAACAGGTAAGGTGATCATGACCAGGTATAAAAGAGCATCCACCAAAGGCTCAGTCTTTGGTTAACCACTTTGTGCCAAACAAAGAGAACTTCTCAACACAAGATTACAAAGCAATCCAGCTCTTTCATCATCTACAGTACATGATATTGTAAAAAGATTCAGGGAATCCAGAAAAGCACAGTCCTTAAAGAGCAAGGCTGGTTAGCAATGACGTGTTGACCTCAGAAGGCAATGAATGAGAAACCAACAAGCTGCTGTAATAAATATAGCCGCATGAGCTGAGGGGGACGTCAGAAAACCATTTTAACACAGACCATCACTGCATCAAAAAATGCAACCTGAAACTCTATTACACAAAGTGAAAGCCTTACATCAATTTTGTGATAAAAATGCCACAGAGTTCTCTGAGCACTGAGCCTGAGCTTATCTCAGATGGATCAAAGGCCAGTGAAAGTACGTGCAATTACAGCATAACTACTGGAGATGTATTACTGTTACACTGGATTTCACTGTTACAGTTTACGGAATTACACGCATGTTACTACATTAGGATACACTGTGTAACTGTGCTGTTGTGCTATGTATGTAAAAGTGAAAACATCAGTAGTTACAACGTTATTGCCTGTATTATTACTGTGTAACTACACAGTTATTAGAGCCAATATAACATAGGACCTATAAATGTACTTGTATATGATCATAACATAAAAGGCCAGTGCTCCTTTGAGGGAATGAGGTGTGTCCACTAATCCCTCACACGCGCACACACACACACACACACACCATTCCCTCAACTACCTTATCATACGTAGTAACAAAGTGTTTCGCTGCAGGCTACAGGGTCTCACTCCATCACTGTAGCTTTACTCGTCAAGGTTAAAAACACACACACACACACATACACACATAGGGTTAGACCAGTCTTAGAAATAACATGGACTGCTGTTATGTCTCTGTTGTGTTTTACAACCCAGTTGTGAATTACTTTTGTGTGTGTGTGTGTGTGTGTGTGTCTGTGTGTGTGAGGGATTAACATTTCTCGGCGGACACACCTCATGCACACAAAAGAGCGTTGGTGACTGTATGTCTGTGTTTGCAAAAGACACACACAGACTTTGCTATTTCAACACTCTACACACACCTGCAGCCTTTAGTGCTCTCTCTCTCACACACACACACACACACACACCTGCAGGTCTGCAACTGTGCAAGTGTAAGAGCAGGATTATGAAAGAAACAGACATGTGTGAGATGCAGGGACAGTTTAGTGAAAGCCCTCCTAATGACCTCCATTTATTAAGTGTCTTCCATGCAAACACACACATCTGATGGCCTGCAATGACTGCAATGACAAAAGTAGTTCAGTACAACATGCAAACACACACAGTTCTCCTCCACAGACGTAGTTGATCAGCAAGAACATGATTACACTCCAGATTTTACTACTTTAATGAAGATCTGTAGCTATGAGGCTAACATTCCTAATCAATAGGGACCCAAAGCTTTTCTGTAAACACTAGGGCTGGTCTGAAACGTGAATATTCTAGTATTCATTCACCAAGTTGGCATTTGAGTCTGTATTCAGTGTTTAAGTGCCATATTTGTTCAAGTCACAATTTTAATCATAAACTACAACACACTCCATCAGCAATGGCCTTCATTTACTGTTATAAAAAGAAATGGTGGTTTAGTTTAGGAATAAGTGATCCAAGTGACCCATGGGTCAGTTTTTTTTTACGACCGGCGTCCACCTGACATTATGAGAGCCCACTCACCCCACTCGACACTCAAAAATATCTCTTAATTAATGACTAGCCCACTCTGATCTTACAATGTTCAAAAAGTTATTAATAACTTAGTCAGAACGCTGTTTTGTGACCCAGCCTGCACCCAAGTGTAAAATGCTCTAATAAGCTGACTGAGAGGTATGGGTTAATATGCTAATTATGATTTAGAAATTATGCTAATTGGCTCCATATGTAGAAAGTGTTAAATAGTGTACATATATTTTTTTTACAGAGCAAATTATGTAATCTTAGTTCCTTACTAATAACAATACTGGAAACTGTACATTTGAAATGAGAGAAAGAGAGAGAGAGAGAGAGAGAGAGAGAGAGAGAGAGAGAAAGGGGAACAGATCTATATATTACTCAATGCCAACACCTTAATTGAAGGTACCTAGATGCAGGTGATTTTTTTTAAAGTATCAGATGATATGAGCGAATAGGTCTCAGCTCTCAGAGAGTCTGGGCCTGAGTATCCACAAGGTGCCAGTGCTGTGGAAAACATCTTGTCTGGTTCCTGTAACAAAGAAGGCGCGTCCTAGTGCCCCACCTGACTACAGGCCTGTGGCATTAACCTCACACAACAAAAAGGTATTTGAGAGACTGATCCTGAACATCCTTTGCCCCATGGGTAGATTGGTATTAGATTCCATTCAGTTCATGACAGTTCAGGAAAGGGTTGGGGTAGAATTAGAGTTGCATTGGGCCTACAGTCCATCAGACCATCAACCATCAGACTCTACAACTCATCCCCTTGAAACTCACTTACACGACCACCTTATTGGGTACGATCATAAACTGTTCACATTGTACACTTTATTTATTTTTGATTTTAGTACATTTTTATTGAACATATCAGTTATTCAATATCCTGTCTGCTGCTGCATTTAGTGTATTTATTCATGCATGACATCTATATATATACACTACACAATCTTGCAATAACTTTACTGGAAGTGCAATATACTCCTCCTCCCATGTGCTATTTTTTTAGGTGCAACACTTAAAGCACAACAGTGTTCATATAGCTGTTCACACAGTATATAGTTATAGCTTATATAGTATAAAGTGTAAAGAATGTTTATATAGTATAGAGTATTTTGCCCAGAGAGCAATTTTATTAGAGTTTATTATATTTATGTTTATTTTTATTATTCTATTTTGATTTTTCTTACTTTGTATCTCTTAGTGCCTGCATGTCTTTTCTGTCTGTCTGAGCTGTTGTAAGCAACAATTTCCTCTGGGATAAATAACGTTTTCTGAACCTGAATATTTCAGTGAAGTTATTCTAAACCGATAAACTGAAGTGAAGAGAGAAGGAGAGAGAAACACCACACTCCACTGATCCTTACCATTCTCACAATATTGTGAATAACAAATAAAACCAATTAATCAAATGTATATCATTATTAATAATAGCAATAATAATGATATTAACGATAATAATAATTCATTAGAGTTTTGCTAAACAGTTTGAGAGAGAGAGAGAGAGAGAGAAAAAAAAAGACAAGGAGACAGGGAGAGAGAGTATATTATCCACATGGCAGATGAAAACCTGCAGCGTTTGCTCTAGGTGCTGTGCAGTCTGATGAAAAATTGAAGCAGCTCCTTCACTGAAGGTCTACATCACCCAAATCCATAGTGCTTGCGGTGGAGCAAGCGTGGGACTTTTTTGCCAATAGGCTCTGTTTAAACATGGTGGAACATGACTGAACTGAACCAACCTTCCACACACCACAGAACAACCCTGAACATCTGAGCATGAAGGTGCTAATCCCAGAGCCGTGGAAAAGAAGTGGGAGCAAAATGGATGTCCTTGTAAAGGCAGGAGTCTTGTCCTGTTTGAAGAAATTACATGATATTGGGAACTAATCAGATGGCGAAAGGCAAAACAACATTTGAGTAGTTGTTTGATTCCAAACAAAGGTGCCCTGCTTTGTGATATTTGTGAATAACTCAAAGGTTGTCAAAGATTCCAGGAAGAATCTTGATACTGCATAATCTAGCAGGCTTATCAGATGGCTGGTAGGGAAAATTTGAACTATTTTGTTGCTTATTTGATTAAGAAAGACAAAGTCCTGTCAGGTGACTTATTAACCTCATAGTAATGGTTTTGGACAAAACTTGTTTAACCATTAATACAGATCCTTCACAAACATTCTATAAGATTGCCTTAGGTTAATGTTAAGTCAATGTACAACAGGGTGTAGAAAGCTATAGCTCTCCTGGTTCACTGTGAAGAAGAGTGTTTTTGACTTTGAGAAGCTAAAAACCTGTGTTATGTCTTAAACATTATGTTTAAAGTGAAATATAGGTTAAAATGTGTGAATTTCAGTTTTATGTCTGGAGGAAATTTGGTCAGGAATATACAGTGCAAACCCTCAGATGCAGGGCAACAGAAGACCAACAACCAACATATTTTGTCAATGTTGAGCATCAAGATTTATATGGTGCATGAAGTATTGGAAAATGTGTTTAGTTTGGCCAACTGTATTTTGGAGAAACTAATCCTGAGAATGGCCAAATTTGACATGAGCTCAAACACTAATGGGGCATTCTATTACTGGCAACTATTAACAGCTGTAACAAGGCACTGACTCCTGATCCCCCCCACTGTGTATGGATGAACATGATCAATGCATTGCGTATCTTTTTTAGTTTGATGGGGGGGAAAAGCAGGCAATAAGCAAAGTCTGGTCAATGTATGACATACAGCATTATTAAATACACCCAGTAAGTATAGTTAAGTACAAGTAATTTGTATGTGTTTTTCTGTTATCTGTTCTGTTTAAAGAGTGTGTAGAAAGAAAGGAAAAAGAGAATTGTTAAAAATGTAAAAGAAAGAGGTAAGATGCTAATCATAGTGTATGTAAGGACTGCAAAGTTGGAAATAAACATCAATATATAGAAAGAAATGGAGGTTTCCCTTTTCCAATAATAGAATATTACACAAAAGACAAAAAAGTGAGAGTTTTATTTTTTTGGTTAACAATTCATAAATGAACACCCACAACACAAACTTAGAGTCGAATAAAAGCTGCCTTAGGCTGATGTATGAAGGTACACACGGCAGTACAAGGTCCGGCTTCTCTTGACTCACTTGCAAGAAGAGCTTTTTGAGACATAAAATTTTGCAATGTTGTTGCATTTCAGTTAATAATTAATAAACACAGACATCAGAAAACCCCAGCCACCCACGCAAAGAACACCCATGGCTGAAAAAAGATCATGCTAGAAAATTCTATGTCTTAACACACTACCAAGAACAGTTAACCATTCACAGGGAGCAGCAGCATTCCCAGACGCTAGGTCACAAGGATGTGTGTGCCATTATAAGTACTCCTCCTACAGATGTTCCATCAAAACTAAGGTCAGAATCTCCCACACCTGACCTGTGGAATATGCTGATAAGTCAGATCTGGCATAAAAGATCTGCTCTGAAACTTGAAGGGCCAATTTTTTGTAACTAATGGTTTTATTCATGAGTCATTTCTATATGACTATTTTCTTACTCTGGCTTTAAGACTGACTTGGGTACATAAGCACTGTTCTGATTGACAGGTCTGTATTGTCTCCTTTAAAAAAAGAGTAGTTCTACCAATAACAAGAGGAAACTTGCTATGTGTTAAATATAAGTTGAGGATGGGCATGACACACATAGTATACACCAATCAGCCACAACATCAAAACCACTGACAGGTGAACAGGATATTTTGTTACAGTGGTTCCTGTCAAGTGGTGCAGGCAGCAAGTGAACAGCAAGTTTTTAGGACCAAATTGTGATGAATAGATGACTGGGACAGAACCTTCAACATGTTTTCAAACCGGCTGCTCTTGTGGGGGGTTCCAGATATGCAGTAGTTCGTAACTACCAGAAGTGCCCCAAGGAAGGAGAACCAGTGAACCAGCGAAAGGATCAAGGGCACCCAAGGCTGATTAATGAGCATGGAAAGCAAAGGCTAGCTCATCTAGTCCAATCCTACAGATCCTATAGATGTAGAAAAGTGTCAGACACAGTGCACCAAAGCAGTGGGGTCACAGTGATTAGGACATTTCTCTTGGGACCTGAAGGTTCCCTTGAGCAAGGTACCATCCCACTACACTGCTCCCTGGGGGCTGTTGGTAGCTGCCAATTGTGCCATGTGTGCACATGTGATGGGTTAAATCCAGAGGTCAAATTTCGTTGTGGTGCTTGTTTGTGTTCACAATGACAGTCACTTCACTTCACCAGAGTCAGAGCTGTTTTGGTGACCTACACAATGTGCTCATGTTATGGCTGATTGGTGTATATGCTACTGAACTCTAAATTGTTTTAAACTGTCAAATGTAAGTTCATTAAGCGAGATTTTATTTGAGTCATTTTGGACCATTTCTTTTGGCCTGTTTCACAACTTTGACACAAACACAAAATATTCTGTTCTGATAGTTTCATTTTGTAGGTGTTTGTGCTAAACTAAGGCTGAACAATTTATAATTTTTATATCAAAATTGCAATTTAAAAGAAGGCAGTTTTCACATTGCAGGGGCTGAAATTCTAATTGTATCATCTTCTCTCATATTAAGTTTTCATTGGGGGAGTTTAATGAGAATAATGAAATCTATATATTCTCTAATGCAGAGTTGGAGAATTGATGTTCTGGTGCACTACATATAGTAGTCAAGCTTGGAATTTAATCAAACTGACCTTTTTTGGCAAAAATGCCCTGGGAGAAAAAAAGATTAATGCAATAAAAATGATCACAAACTGCAATCGGTCAAAATAAACACAATTAGATATTTAACATTAATTTTACCCTAAACATACACACACAACACATTTTAATGTCCTTGTGACCTATATTTGTGGGTAACCTACATCATATAAAACATTTATTTAGGCCTTAGCCCAGACACACAAAATGCACATGATCCTAAAATTAACCACAACTCCACCCAAAGCTTAGTGTAATCTTCATAATCATATTTCTAAACTTAACCCTAAGCTTGTAACCTAGAAATTAAACAATAGGCCACTTGTGGCCTCATCCATTCGTCATGGTTGAGGAGCAGAGTAGGTGGAGAAAAACTTAACCCCCTTAACTGAGGTTACTGCTTATATAAAACAGTTTAATAACAGTAGAAGTGAGTAGCAGCTGCAAACTCAGCCAATCAGATTTCCAAACAGGAAGGAAGGAAGAAAAGAAGGAAGAAAGAAAAGAAGGAAGGGAGGAAGGAAGGAAGGATTTTCAAGCTGCTTATATTGACAACAAGGTCACATTGTCTCAAGATTTGACCACCATTCAAAAAGGAGGCTCTCGATCTTGATTTTATGATAATTTTATATTGCACTTGTTCTTTGGATGAAACAATAACTGAGCAGAAGCCCGTAAGTAATCAATGCGATTCCCCACTCCAAAACGTAGTATAACACCCGCTGATGTCATCACAGTTTGAGCTGAAAAAAAAACAGCTTTCTATTGGTTCCAGTTAGAAACCAAGTTTTCAGGTAACGAACCAATTTATTTTCAGTCCAGATGCTATGTCTCCTGTCGGTGGAAAATGGGTCTCTCATAAGGTTTAGCTTTAAAAAAAAAACACAAAAAAAAACAAAGATTGCTCTATAAAAAGTAAGAGCAGATTTCTGTGTAGGGCCCTGAAACAGGTCAATATCCAGCTTCTTAGCATGCGTACAGGGGACCGGGTCCTCAAAGGAATCCAACACACCTGTTATGAAGGACTTCTTGACATTAGCACAATCAATAGCTAAGGCTTACTAATTGAAGGTGAAATGGTGGAGGTTTTACTGAAGGGAAGATTGCTAGACAGGGCGTGGGTGGACTTCTCAACCAGGACTGCGTGCATGTGTGTGTGCCCGTGTGTGTGTGTGAGACAGCTATCGGTGCCCCTATTATAAACAGTTGTATTGTGGCCGTTACTGTATAATGGCTAATCTATTTTCTGCATTCTTCCAGACGCATTCCCACATTAAATCAACAGCGCGCAATAAGAGGAGGGGAATTCACACAACAATGGCCTCTCTCCCCCTCTCACAGCAGATGTGTGTATGTGTGTGAGTCACTAGCGCTGCAAAATCATTTCGCACAGTCCTCCTTTTGTACTCAGCAGGCACAAATGACTCTATACCCATAAAATGTGTCTGCTGGAGAACACTGATGCAATATGCAAGATCCCCCATATGACATGCACAGATGCTATAAGCAAGCTAGCATTACTTTAACCCTTACAAGTCATTATGGAAAACAGGATTGAAAGTATATTTAATGTCTCCACCCCCGTTATTCAAATAACCCGCAATATATTTAAAAATTGCATTGATTTGCTATGACAGACAACCCCACCCCCATGTCAAGAAAAATGATCTCCATCCCCAAACAAAAAATAAAAAAATACATATTCACATCAACTATATAGTACGCTATATACTTAGCTTGCCTTGTGTTATAGAAGCTATTACTGCTAATGATCTGTTCTTTTTCATTACAATTATACAATCACAATCACCTACATAGTTAAAAATTCATTATATTTACATTCAATTCACATGCTATGTCAATCGGATTAAAAGGGGGGGAAAAGCTTTTTTCAGTCTGCAAAATAAAACCTTGGATATTTTACAGTACATTTCATGTCCATTGCTGCTTTTTAAAAGGCATTTTAGATGTTAATCTTATTCAAACAACATTTGTGACGTTAAACAGTGCAAATGCTTGTTTTCCAGGTTTTCTAAGTAAAAGTGAGTTAACACAGAAATGTAAGTATGCCATTTATATAGATGTTTAGTATATAAAATGTAGCAAATAAACAGTAATTGTGCATTAAAATGTGCAAAAAGCATCCAAACATGCAAAAAGCATCCAAACGTGCAACTTTCTCAGTTATTTGAGAATTAAGAAAATAAATAAATAGCAGAAATATTACTAATGTATTTTTGCCTTTTGTAGGCAAAATACTTTTTCACCTTTGACCCAGAAGAGCTCAAGCCATTGAAGCGAAAAGAGTTTGGGAATCGCTGTTGTAGTAAAGAAAACATGATGTTCCAAACATGCTGATAAAGAACTGCATGAACTCCCTTTAAAGACAGTCGAACACTTTCACGAACAGTGCAACTTCACATCACACAGACCAAGGCCTGTTATCTAATCATTTAAAAAGAACAAACTGAAATCTGACAGAGAGCAGAGTGGAAAGAAAGAGAACAAAACAGACAGGGGGGAAAAAAGAACAAAACGGAATTCCTAAAACTGGAGCAGCAAAGACTGAAATGTGCATCCCTTAGTAGTCGAAGCTGAGAGCTTTTAAACTGTACTTAATACCATAATATTTCCCACAATGTGCATAAAATAAATACATCACAGCATTCTAAACACATGAAAAATGTTTTATATTTCAGTATTATTATAATTATCATTGTTATTGCTATATTGCTGATTATACTTATTAACACCCACTGATAATAATAATGTATTGTAATTCTAATATTTATTATAAGAAAACTCAAAAAAAGATGAGACATAAAAACTATGAGAAAACAATGGGGCATAAGGAAAAACGAGACATGGTGAGATGTGAAAATTAGGAGACATGAATCCTAAAAACACTGGGACATGAATGAGTTTGCAAAAAAAGCTTTAATTTTCTTCACTGTGCAAATGAAAACTGTCCCTACATGCTGTAGTAATGCCTTTATATTTACACCCTTTACTAAAAGTGTTGGCACCCCTAGCTGCCACACAGTGATTTTTGAGCTGTAAAGATGTGGTAAACCCAGTCACACTGATATTCATCTTTATATTGATGCACTGCCCACCTTAAATAGTCAATCACTGACTCACTGTGCATGTGCTTGTGTGTATGTTAGTGTATGTGTGTGTGAATGAGTGTGTGTGCTTTAGCCATTGATTGGCTTTGAATGCATGTTATCAGCAGCATGTCTGAACGAGGTCATCCACAAAGCTCTATCAGGCTGCCGTTATTACCCTCCGCTCTTATCACTCCTCCACAGCCTGTACCACTTCCTCCACTTCATATCGCACTACGTATCCCATAATTCATCACTCAGGTCGCTCTGCTCTGACACATGTACAGATTAATGCTAATTGGAGGTGTGCTACATCCCATCCTGAGGCACAGGGATCCTGTGGAAGCTTGTTAATGTTAAACCTTAGAAGCTGCAGCAACATGTGGCAATGCTGCTGTCTCTTTACGTTTTTGCTGGGCTTTTGTCTCTATACTATAACCTGTTAATACAACGGCTGCAGTCCTGTGTTGAAACACATTTTATCTATGGTCTCATACTAGTTTTGGCTAGTTGGTATTTGCAGTCGGCCCCATGTTGGTCTCAGCCATTGGTTTTGCCTAATATTTTAGTTGGTCTTGTTTAGCTGCCTTTGAAAACAAATCAAATCACTGAGTGAGCTTGTTCAGAAACCCAGCACAGATTGTTTCATAATCCATTTATAACAAGCATGGACATTTGCTGCCCCTTAACCAACCATATGCCTGACAAGACTCAAATCCACACGCTCTGCACATGATGCATCCATGCTCATCAATTTTATTTTGACCACAGGCACGAACTGGCCTAGGTCTTAGACATAGTCTTGAACTTGTCAAAGGTGGTCAGGACTACAGTTCTAGATCCTACAGAATGCATGTAGCAATTAAATATGCATCTATGTATACAGAATGCATCTATGTAATTATATATACAATTACATATGCAATTGTGTTATTACATTGGAATATCATATAAAAACATAACTTCTCATGAAATGAATGAATGAATGAATGAATGAATGAATGAAAGTGACTCTTTGTCATTGTGAACACACTCAAGCACCACAACGA
>JBBPDA010000081.1:2485789-2498116 GCA_037974385.1 Arnoldichthys spilopterus | reverse complement strand
AAGAGAAGAGAAGAGAAGAGAAGAGAAGAGAAGAGAAGAGAAGAGAAGAGAAAAGAAAAGAAAAGAAAAGAAAAGAAAAGAAAAGAAAAGAAAAGAAAAGAAAAGAAAAGAAGAGAAGAGTAATTGAATTCACCCAACTATTGTTGGGGTGTAAAAAAGAAATTAAATGAGAACACAAGAGCAAAAAAGAATAATAAATGAGGAACAGAGAGAAAGTGGTAGAGCAAGGAAGCACGAGAAAGAGAGAGAGGGAGAGAAAAAGAGAGAAAGAGAGAGAGCAGCTGCTCCTTTGCATGGCTGCACTGAAACATCATTTGCATGAAGGAGGAAAATGAAAGCATGCGCTTTACGCGGTTACCAAGTGAAAAAGCGTGTCGTCGTGGTTACCAAGCGAAAAATACATTGTTGGGGGGCATTAGGGGGTGGGGGGAGAGGTTTGGGTGACAGGCTTATAGCAACATTCTGCTGATTTGCATATGCTGATGAGCACCTATCGTCTGCAATTTCCATACACTTCATATCGTGAACAAGGAACAAGCAAAATCAACCAAATAAACGCTTGTCGTCTGAATAGCGAACAGAGGTGACACGCATGTTTAATTTGGAGCTCATCCATATTCAGGAGGAGATTAAACTTCTGGGGGTGTTAAAATAGAAAGGTATGATCTGTGAGATGGGAAAACATCATCATACTCTGACAAATTAATCACAGCTACGGCTCAGTCAGTATATCCGACAAAGGGGGAGGGGCTTGTGGCCTGCAGATCAGAAAAAGCTGGATTAGAGCTCTGAGATGGTTTCTTACCTGAAGAAGGTGTGGGTCGGTCGCTTCTACAGTGTTACAGGTGTGTAAACATTAGGCTCATCACAATGAAGGTCAAAAAACGTCTTCCGTCCACAATGCCCTGTAAGAAGGAAACAAGACAGGAAAGGAAAATTATGGCCTTTATGTGAAAAAAAGAAAATAAACATGCTGGTAACTTGTTTCCATCAATTTAACTGATTAAAATTATTTATGTAATGATGCAAATTTCTAAAATAAAAACACAATTTACCAAAAATAAAGTGACATTCTTCTATCAAGAATCTGACATCTATTTCATAGCAGCTACACATTTCCTTATGTTTGGCCAATTTTTCCATATCCTAATTTAAAACAATGTATTCAATAAATTAGAGGAGGGCTTTGCTTATATTTTTAATTTTGCCATTTAGGGTTGAGCGATATGGCTGCACATCTACAGCAGTGACATGGGGGGCGGGGCAAATACATACACAATAATTTGTAGTAACAATTATTTTCACCAGAAAGCGGCATATAAAAGCTGTTTGCCAACCACCATTAAAAACAGAATAACAGCATCAGATAAAGGTGTGAAAGTACATGCTGGGCTCAGTGTCAGTCATCGCAAAGGGGCCAATAATAATAATAATAATAATAGACCTATCCATGCTCTGTTCTTTTATAAGTATGGTTGAGGTTGGTTAAGCTTTCAGGCGTCTGCAAGAGTGTGATTTAGTTCTTAGGTGGTGTGATTTATTCATTTACCCACTTTCAAATGTAAAACATTATAAATGTAAAAGCTGAGAGCGTAAAGATGATGGTAAATTGACTAACATTAAACAGTCACTAATGTCTACTGTTACATGTAGAGTTAGAATATGATAGAAAATTCTTTGTCAAACATTCCCAATCATACCCATGTGATGCTATGCACTGAAGGGTTCACATTAAAATACAGATTTCTAAAAATCAAAAAAAATTTTAACCAATTTTAGTACCTTTAGTGCCCATCTACTAGCCTGGACTACCCCATCACATAACGGATGCTAAACTTAGAGGGTACAGGCCGAGCAACTCAGTTACACAAGTGAAGCACCACTGCACTCATTAAACAGCTCAACATGCTTGGATGAGAACACTATCTGCTAACAATGTTAGCTTCACACTGAATAATGGGGAGGAGAGAGGGTCATCTTATCCCTCCCAAGAGAACCCTATATGTTCACTTGGGCTACCAAATCTGCTCTACAGAGGGCTGTGGCATCGCTAGGAAATTTAAGAAACCAGGGCCAATGAAAATTCTGAATTTTAAATTATATTTAACATAGCATGGTCAACCTAGTGACAGTTGCATCAGTGCCATTTGAAGGCAGAGCATTGAGCATGTTTTTTGCTGCTTTTATGTCAAAGCAATCCTGCAGATGAAAACCTGGCAATCGACGTTTTCCTGCTTTCAAAATGTACCTGAACACACTCAGTGTGTGTTAACACACATCAAAGTGACATCAAACCAGTGAGACTATGAGTGCTAGGTGTTAACGTAGCCATGTGTTAGCCCAGTCATGTGTGTTAGCCAAGCCATATGTTCACAGTGCAAAGGGTGACCAGCCATATATATGCAAGCAGATGAATCATTAACCTCACGGGCTGTGTATTAATTCCATAAATAACTAATTATTTTCTTGATATCCTACTTTCAGTGGATTAATACTAGCCCTACATATGTGAAGTCGCTGCAGCATAGTAGAGGTTGGGAGTAAATCTGTATTTCAAGCACATGTCTATAATACATCACTGTTTATCTTTGTTTTAAAAAAAAATGAAGTAAAGGATCATAAAATGTATTCATTGTGAATTCTGTGATGTGCGAATCAGAGAAAACCAATTTAGTGAGATGGAAAAATAATATCCAACATCAATTCCATACTCCAGTACACAGTGATGTGATATATAGTCCATGTAGGCTGTGCAGAGGGAAAGCTTACACTTTATAAGAAATATCAATATTCATATAGCTCCATGTGGGTGAGGCCAAATCAGGCAATACAGACTAAAAAAAGGTTTTTAAGTGGTTTTTGGCTTGGATCAACAGTTCTAGGACAGACCTATAAATGGTATAGAACCCTTCTAAAATGTTCTTCACCATCACAAGTTTTTTTTTTTTCTCCATCCCCTGAAAAGTTCTTAAAGGAAACAAAAGTGTCTTACATGACAAGCATGGCTGTGTGTAGATCTAGCCAGTCTTATCTGACCATCACTTCTAAAAGCTACAACATGACTGTAATGTTTGTAGGGAATCTTGATGCTTAATACTTTCATAAAGAAAACAACTTTGATCTCCAGGCAAAAAAGAAAAGGTTTTTAATACAAATAGAGCTTAAAGTCAAGCTGGATCTAAATTAGAATAGAATAGAACTTTATTGATCCCCTATTGGGGAAATTGACTTGCCACAGCAGCTAAGAATATACATACACATACACACACATACACTTATATATATTTACACACACATTTACATACTAAAGAATATAAATACATAAAATAAAACACTATAAAATAAAAATCTTACTATATACACACACAAACATGCAGCAAACAAAGAGTTTTTTTGTTTTTTTTTTACAAGAAAAAGGTATAGCAGTGTATGAGTGAATGAATATTGCACAGAAAAATATTGCACATAAGAAAATTGTAGGATATTTCAATCATAAAGGTGTGAACAAAGTCAACCATGTTTCTTTGAGGTCAATGCTGCATTCTCAATGAAACTGTAAGGGTTAGCGCCAGGCCAGCAGGGGGCAGTTGAAAGCCTGTCCATGGCAATCGCACCGTGACAGGCCGGCTGGAGGCATTTGCCATGCCATGATTATGTCAATCGTGCTTATGTGTTTCACCTGGGCCAAAGCCCTTATAAGCATGGTTGTTTAACCGGGTGACACAGAGTCCTTGCCTCTGGTTGCAGGTGTGGCTGACATGATTGCTTTGGCCACACCAGACTCTCCCCTGTAATTTGATAAAGGCTCTTGGGTTGTTTTTTCTGGTGAGTCTCCCTTTCTCTTTTTTCTTGTTTCCCCAGCAGACAGGCCTCGAGTGGGGCTCATTTGGCTGTCTGCAGGGTTTCCACCTTTTGTGTCTTTAAATCATGTTCCCCTGCCCCCTGTGAATGGTGTAGCAGGGTTTTTTTTGGTTCTGGTTAGCTAGGGAGGCTCGCATTTGGCTTTGCGGGCTCCCGGGTCTGATTGGTTGTGGCACAGGAGGTCTGCATACGCAGGCACCCATGTGCTGTGGCGTGGAAGGCACACATTCCATTGTTGCGAGGAGTCGCATTGTGGTCTCGTGCGTGGTCTCATGGCCTATTTTCACAGCACTCAGGGCCACACTCACACCCATAGGTTTTGTTGTTTCCTTCCTGATTTGGGAATTGTAGACTGTATCTGCTAAAGCCAATGCAGAAAAAAATTTTTAAAAGTGCAGAAATTTGAACAACATCTAACTGGATTAGAAAAATATAACTTACATATAACGTTCCCATTATTAAATATTGTTACTATATTTAGTTTTATTGCATAAGCTAACAATCAGGTAAAGGAAAATGAAAGGCACCTAAACATTCTGCTCCTCCAGAGCTTGATAAATGCAAAACATCAAATATTGATTTGAAATATGTCAAATTGAAACATCTCATGGCAACTTGATTTTTTTCCAAGCAAAAAAGTCGATACCAATATGATTCCAATATCACTGTGTATCCTTACAGAGTTTGATGTGTTGCATAACATAGTTATCAAGTTATGGTGATGATGGTGATTATGATTTTTTTTTTGTTAGATGTAATCATGTCCTTGCTGTTCTTACCCTAAGCCCCATCAGTCTAAGCCTGGCAGCCAATTTCCCATCCAACTCTAATACAGGCCTTATTAGACTTGTTCACCAGCATCCCTATTCATCTCCTCACTAGTGTTATGTGTAAGATATAGTGTGTGTATGTGTGTGTGTGTGTGTGTGTGTGAGATGCTTCTGATGATGTCTATGGCCTTGCATGTGCGTGTGTGTGCACGATTATGAATGTATGAGGGTCAGATGAGAGTTTAAGAGGCTGATTTAGAGCCTGAGAGAAGACCCCACACTCAACAGCATTAGCGCTTAATGCTAAACAGTCTGCTCTAGAGCCATTAGCATGCTGATGGCCGTGCTCTCTCTCTCGCTTTCTCTCATTGCCCCACCTCAAGCTCTCCTCCTAGTATCTTGTCTCCCGTTGTTTTTTCACCATTCACAGGGTGGTCCTACGCAGTTAGACTGTATAATAATTTATATATCAGATTAAATACCATGTAAAAACCTTGTAACTGTTTTTATTAGTCATTCAAATATTTTCTGACCCCATTCTGAATCTGCCCTTAAACTGTGGAAAGGTTTCATGAGAAATGGTCCAAAATGAATAAAAAAAAATTATAATTAATGAAGCTACAATTTTTCGCAATGACGCATTCAGAATCTGACGGAAAAATGTTTTTTAAACATTGTTTGGAACTGCCAGATGATCTATAAACTGTATAATAATGAGCGAAGAAATAGAAATGTTCCAAAGTGCATGGTGTGTAGCCTTTAGTCAACAAAACGCAGCAGAGGATTTAGCATAGCAAAAATGCTAACGGAAAAAACAGTAGTGATTCTGTATGTGCGGGAACAGCCAGCAAGGAGACAATTAATTAAGGGTTTTTTCTGCAAAACAAAACTTAGTCTTTTCATCACAGGTTTAGTCGACTGTTAGGGCCCTGCTGTTTTCCCAACTCAAACACACCTGTTTTTCTCCCCCTGATTTTTGAGATTTTTTCATAATTCAGTTCTCTTCAATTCCACCTACATGTTTCTGCCCCAGTCACATGATATTCCCAGCATGGAGTCAGGTGCAGCAAGACACTGCCATTGAACTGCTACTACAACAACTGCACTGGACAGCGTAACGCGTTTTGAAAAGTGCACTGACTGCCAATTCAGCCGACAGACGCCTGTGCTGGCTAGGGGCCCATCCTTCCCACCCAATGATAAAGGCCAGTTGTGCTCCCTTGTGCTCCCAACTACAGATGTCTGTAGCACCATTGGGGATTGAACCTACGACCTTCTGTCCTTAGACCACTGCATGGCTCGGGAGACCCCACAATGATTGCTGGCCACCAACCCTCCAGGCCCAGATTTCAGCAGCCCTGCCCAAATACTGAATGAACATCTCATGATGAAGGGACCATTATAAGAACACTAAAGCTTCTCCAATGATGCTAACACTTCACTATTCAAACACAAACACCCCTTTACCTGAACATTTTTATGATGAACAATCCAACAGAAATGCCCTGGTGTGACCTTAATATTAAGGTATATTACAGCTTTACTGCTTTCCCTCTAAACTCACCATTCGGTAGGACAGTGTGCTCACCTGCAACAACTCCTTTCTCTCTCACACATACCTCCTACCTCAACCAACACACACACACTTTTCAGTGTCTCTCTCTGCACTCCAAAAGGTTTTCTGAACATAACAAGGTTGAATTTAATTACAGTATGGAGTAATGAGACCCCTCAGCTACTCTAAGTGGACCGTTTCATGATAATTAATTCTTCTGAAGCTCAAATAATTAAAAACATAGACGCGCACACACACACACACACACACACACACTCCAGCGTGACAGCATCTCAGTCACATGCATAGACGATGAACAACTCACACATACACAGTAGCACACTGTTTTCCCAATGTCTGTGTCGAGTACTCAGACAATTCCAGCTTTGTTTCCAACTGTGAAATTGATTTGCTGCTAATGAGCACGATTTGGTCTTCCAAACATACAGATACAGAACGCAACAACCACACACACACACAAACACCTGTTTCTTTTGCTTTCTAGTCATCTCTCCTCTCTCTCGTTTTCTTCTCTTTCACCCCCCATATTAATCTTCTTGTCTTTTTTTCTCATTTCTCTTCCTCTCTCGCTCTCATTTTCTTTTCTCGCTCATCCCTCCTGTATTTATCATGTTCTCTCTTCGACTTTCCATTTCCATCTCTCTCTCGCACCATTAAACTTACCCCCCTATATGCTTTCTTCACAGACCACCCAGATGAGGCCATCCTGGAATGTTGTTCAGTGAAAGTGAGCTGCATATGTGGATGTTTGTGGGTGAATATATCTAGACGAATTTCCATACTATGACAAAGCCAGAGAAATATGACTTGCATCTCTAGTGGGGATTGTGCTATTCAGACAAGCCTATGAGCATGCTGACCTAGTAACTCCTGCCCACATCCATGTAATCAGATTGATTAGGAATATGATGGCCAAGACTCCTGGATCAGCACAGTCACTGAGAGCTATGATTCATATGATCGCTTCAGGCTATTCATAAATCTCACAACTCACTGCACAGTGTATAGGCCTCAAATTTCCTTCACTGTACTACTCACAAGCTGTGGCACAGTTGACTTAAACATGTAAACATATGATGACCATCTAGACAAAACTTATGGACTGCCAAACGTTTTGGTTAAGTTTTTATTTTCACTCTACACTTTTTGTTACAGTTTTTAAGTATGACCAACTTCTATTTAGCCGAACATCTCACACATTTCAGATTTTCACAAAAAAGTTTCACTTTCTGACTAATTTAACGGTCGAAATGATGAAAAAGTCAAAGTAGGCTTGATTAGAAATAGCTCATTGAAGTGAATCTTACAGATGGTCACTTGGAGTGGTGGTAAAAGGAACCACAAGCTGCAATACAAACACAAATGTAGCAATTTTATTTACCATTCAAACCCACCAGTGAAGCTGCATTGGTTTTCTAAGTGTCTATAAGCATTGCTGATAATGATAAAATAGTATAAAATCTCACAACCCTCTCTATGAACCCCTCCACCATGACTGGATAAAAACTAAAACATTGGATAAAAACCACTAGCCAATATCATGACAGACAGACAAACAGAAATAAGTCTTTTTAGACTTGATTAGCTGATCTGCGTCTCTTCTTACCACATAAAGAAGTCCACTGAGTGGATCTTACAAGTTCACTGTAACTTCCAGACTCCAGTCATGTACAGTGAAGGATTGACAGTGGTCAGAAACGGAGCAATAACAGATAAACTACAGTCTCTCTATACCAGCGAGGTGTTTCTAATAAAGCCCAACCCACACACATATACAGATACACCTGGTTCAGTTTATGAAGCTCAAGAAATACCCAATGATTAGAATAAGGTGTGTAAGGGCAAGTGGAAAAAAAAAAACACTGCTCTCAGGCTATCTGCCCAGCTCTGAATCGCCACACAACACCCGTCAACACAGCTGAACACAGCTCTGAGAGGGTAAGCAGATTGTGGAATAACAGAAGGAAACAGTGGTGGTTTCTGTAGGGTTACATCAGCTGAAGGGAGGCAGACTATTGTACCGCTGCGCCTTCACTAACCTACTGCAGGGCACAAAGCCCACTGCACCCATATATCTCTTTCATTTATACTCTCACACACACTCGCCACACACACACTTTCTTTCTCTACCCTCAGGCAAGCCTTCCTCACCACTGAAGGCCCAATGGAGACAGACTGAACCACATTCCTAGGTCAACAGTGTGAATATGAGCCAAGACCCCTGCAACATGTGTAACTCAGAACAGCAATTAGTAAGGCACCCCTAGTGGTCAACCGGTAAAGATTTTTTTAAAGGTGAGGTGATGCTTAGGAACTGGAGGCAAACAATGAAAGTACATTGGGTTATACAGAAGAGCACCTGCAACCAACGCTCATTTTAGACAACAACTTTACCTCAAACCACAGTCAGGTTTGCAGTATTTGTAGATATAATCTGAAAGCATAACATGTTAAATATGATTGGTCAACAGTACCGCATGCGCCATCTGTCATGCCCAAAAGGGCAAACCCCCTGATGGCCTGCTGTGAGAAAGTCAACCGACTGTTTAATGTTTTGGTACTGGTTTTGTTTCTTAGTACAAATGAAGCTTGGAAAATGCAAGGAGGCAGCGAGGAGCTTGTGGATTTTAATGATTTTAATGAAAAGAGAAGGTTTCACTTATGTGCTTAGGATTAAATTGGGATGAGCTCAACGGAAGATGGAAGGAGGCTTTAGTGAGAGAGTTTGTTGCACAATATTTACATAACTCATATGAACTCACATAATAAACATCACCATAAAATTAACTCTAAATGAATAACCATTCTGTTGAATATGAACCATGGCATATTAATCTAATATTTCAATCAATACCACATTTGTTTTTGTGAGCAGAAGAGGAGATATTACATGATTTTAATTTGAAAAAGTTATTGCTGTGCTTACAGTTTTGTTTAGCGGAAAGAGAATCATTTTTGCCATGTACTTGCAATTTTTTACATCTCATTTAAATAAACAGAAAAAATCGGAAAAAGATAATGAAGGTGTGGTCACAGCTTAGTAAAGCGTGAGAACATGATATATAATTTGTGGCCACAACTTAGTAAGGTGCCGGATGTAAAACATTGCAAAATCAGTTTGACAGGTTTCTATAAGAATAAACAAAGCTGCTACACAAAGAACTTATTTTGACTAAAAAAAGAAAAGCTACACTGCTGATCTATATGCCCCCAACACTGCGCACTATGAATTCCTGCACTCATAACACATTTCACACCACTAGGACTGGTCTCAGGTGAAGGCGTACACAGCTGCACTGCAGTAGTAACAATTATAATGTGACTTTTTCCATTCGCATTATTCTGGGCCTATAAGGTTCAGAAGGCCAGCTTTCCTCTATTAAGCGTAACAGAAAGGCTCTGGCCATATCCCCAGAAAAGTTATTACTAGAAGTGTGCAGCAACTATTTCTGTTTACGCAGTTCTTTACACAGCACTCCTGCAAAATGGATTTTCAAACTTTACCTTTTAGTGAAAAGTGTATACGTTTTTAAGGAAAGGAATCAATTTTTCCTCAGTTCTTTTTTACTAGTTCACATTTATTTTCAAATTTTATAGATATAATAAAAATGTAATTAAATAATTTTGTGTTGGTTCAGCTATTGAGCTGTTCTGCTGTTACTCACACCTCTCACTTTGGAGCACTGGCATTATATTTTAAGCCTAAAGAGAAAACAGCTTTCGGTTCCTATGCTGAGAGATGCTGGATGTACTGAAGTTCTGCTGCAGTTATATATAGGCAACGTCATACTGGGGAATTCTTTTCTTTACTTTTTTACTTGGGTTGTTTTTGCTAGAAGCACTTTTTTTCTGTATTTAGAAATCAATTGGCTTTAAACAATGAAGCCAATGGGATTCTGCTTTAGCAATGGCCCATGGACTTCTATTTAGGTGTGCTACAAGCTGAGTTTTAAGTACAGGGGAAAAAAAAAAAAAAAAAAAAGTTACAATTATTGTCCAAATGCTAAAGACTGAATGTGCAGAGATGATACTGTACACTGCTCCTTTAAGTTAGCATCTATCAACTGTCCATCTATCAACTGTCCTATCAACTGGCTTTTATTGTAATTGGGTCTTTGTAAGTGTTTTGTAGTCCCTGCATTAAAGAAATATTTGTAGATGTAGAAGTATTCAATCAGCCAAGACATGCTTGGTGTCCAAGTATTCCTCCTTTAGAACTGGAGCTGTGAGGCTAATATAGCCAACAAAAAAACACTTGGGGCCCCATTTTGCACCATCTTCCAAAATGCTTTTACTAGTTTATACCAGCATGTTACTATATCTCATGCAATACGTGCATATTTACAAAAAATCTAATGATTTTGCACACCTTTCCCACTCATAGGAGTTTTTTAAACAAGGCCTGCATATCATGAAATACCATGGCAACAGAAACCATGTCTAGACAGTGGTGCATGTTTAAATATTAAACAATATTTAAGTGTCACATTTTATAAACATGCAGATGCACAATGCTTGTTACGGACACAGATATACACTCAAAGTGTACTAATGGCACTTAAAAGGCTTAGGTGAAACAGTGCTGCTCCTGTGAATGATGTTCTTGTGCATTTTCACTCACAGTTCCATTTCCTTGTTAAAAACCGATTAGTTTTGACCTGTAATCATGCCATTATATCAGTCATCCACTATACCTCATGTGCTCCTGTTTTTTAAAGGTGAAGGATCATTCTGATGGTTTATTTGGTTTATTTTCGGTTTATTTTTTGTTAAGCCCAAAACACCTCTGAAAAATTAAGAAACTTAGGACAACCTTTTCATGCCTGGCGCTGGCACAAAGTATGATTTTTCCATTGCTAAAAGAGCAAAATGGATTTGGACATGAAAATAAATGTTCAGACCATCAACACAGAGTCCTAGAAGTCAGTAGTCACCCAAATCTTCTCTGTAAAACACATCAACAAAACTTGTGAATGTGGTTTAGGATACAATATGACTGAGCTACAAAAATGAAGTTTACCGTCATGGCTGGAGACTCCATATTTACAGTGATCATTGCCACAGATTCACTAAATCAGCACTCCAGCTCCTGAGGTGGTTTGTGAAAACGGACCCAGTTGTCTTAAAAGGCTGAGTGCACAATTTTACAGCTACATCCTGTAGCTCACAGTAAGTCAGAATGTGTCCTTAACCACATTCACATGTTTGCACCAACATAAGAAGCAAATTTTGTACAACTAACATGGCTGATCGACTACATCCGAGGTGAGTGCGGATTTATGTAAATTTGATGTGTTGCCAAACCATCAGTTTAACATGCTACAGATTACATGCCATGTGCTACAGATGCAGCAATTTGAAGAATTGGTTGTTGAATAATTAATTAGAGACACAGTAGAGTGTCTGCCCATTGCCCATTGCCTTCGATGATAAGTGCTGCGCAAGAGGTTTTTTTGATCCCGTATTAATTACAGAGAAATGTGTTACAATTATGGCATGGGTGTCAGTTTAGTTTGAGAAGTGCTGGGGACTATGTTGATTGTATCTGTCGACAGTGTGGGGTGGGGAAAAGTCAAAATGGTGGGTGGACAAGTTTTACTGACCTGGGGCCAAAAGTGGCGGGGCCATGCCCTCAGCATCCCCAGTGTAAATTACGCCTATGAGCTGTGGTTACCAAGCCCATGCTACAGATTTAGCAGATTGGACTGAAAATAACAGTGTGGGTTTTAACTACTCTATCCAGTTCTGAATAATGCAGAACTACTGATAACTAGAGCTGTGATTAGGCTGGGGTATCTCATTTGAGAGTGAATTCAGAATTAAATGATGCAACCTCTTTATCTACAAGCAAAACAACAGCATGAACACACATACACACACAGTCCCCAGTGGGTAGTTAACACTGCTCCACTCCTTGCCACGCTCATCCGTTCTAAGTATCTTTAAATGGAGGCATCGGACGAGTCAGTGAATTATTTATGGTTCCCTTTTCTCGCCATTGTCTCTGTGGAATGTTGCTGTTTAGCATGGATGCTAATGTGGGGTGATAGGAGCAAAGCATGTGTGTGTGTGTGTGTGGTGGTGGTGGTGGTGGTGGTGGTGGGGGGGGGGGGGGGGGTT
>JBBPDA010000081.1:2444593-2472514 GCA_037974385.1 Arnoldichthys spilopterus | reverse complement strand
GTTGTGGTGCTTGAGTGTGTTCACAATGACAAATATTCACCTTCACTTTAAGTAGTGCTTTAACCTGGACTTCTTTTTGAATGAGGCACCACCCAGGACAGCCAATCACAACAAGGCTAATTTAATAGAAAGGGGTAAAGAGAGATTGAAAAACGCTCACGTTGGAAATGTACAAACGAAAAACTGTAGGGATACAAGCCCTTTAAGGAGCCACATTTGTATCATGCCATTTCTACTGTTCACGTTCCTCTGAGTTTCAGTTAGGAACTGAACTGAGCTCATCCACGTCCTGAAAATGCCGGATCGCAGACACTGCAGCGCGTTACTGACAGTGCAGGAAAATTGCAGCTGACAATAGCTTGTAAGGCTCTTTGATGTGTGATCTTTAATATCATATCTGATTCGCTTGGTGAATTTTTCTTCGCCATGACAATAAGCTTTGTGGTGAGAGAAATTTCGGGGGACTCTCGTTCCTCGACGAACATGAAAGAAAAGCCTTCATATCAAAAGAGACAATTAGCTATAGTTTCTGCGCAAGTGTCGGTGCAGTTAGGCCTCTCTGTTCTTTAAAGTGACTGCACAGTCAGGAGTTTACCCAGCTTACCCAAAAGGCAGATCACCAGCCAAGGCAGTTTAGCACTGGGGCTACAAGGCTAATTTGGCTACTGAGTAATGGAAGCTTATGTCAAACCAATTAGTATGGAAATGCATGCCTAAATCATCACACACTTTCCTCAAGCCATGTCCAGATGTTTAGCAGTCTCAAACAGACTTGCTTGTGGGTTCTGACACTGAATTAATTTTTTCACTGTTACCAATATACAAATACAAAAGCAGGGACAAAATTAAAAGGGCTAATGTCATGCAAAAGATTTTTTTTTAAATAAACAGTTTGATGGAGTATGTTAACATTGTAAATTTCAAAACCTTCCATTCACTCCCCAGTCCATACAGTCTTTTATAGAAAAGAAGCTGCAAAAACAGCCAATTTTTAATTAACTGGTTTTGTGAGGTCACAAACAGAAGCTCTTTTATCTTCTTATATCAGCATAACACTGTCAGAAAACACATAAGCAAGTCTAATACAGTAGATGTAATGTGATACAGTGAGCAGAGAGTGTGTGATGTGTGTGCTAAACTAGGAAAGAATAAGCTTCTATGAATGATAATCTCTGCATTTAACACTAAAAGCAGCAGACACCAAACACCTTAACTGATTGGATGTGTTTAGGGTGAGGTGGGGGAGAGGGAGAACTATGAAAATTTCATTTAAAGCAGAAATATTGCTGACTGAACATTGCTACTGCCAACCTGCTCTCCTGTCAGAGTTTGTTCATTATAAAGTCATCAAAGTTGGGATGACCTTGTGAATTCATTTGAAATTCTCTAAACCACATCATTCAGGGGCGCTGTCCTTCTCTCTTCATCTTATCTGAAGAAGAAATGGAGGATGTTACCTATCCGTAACCCCTCCCGAAGAATAACGGCGCAGATAACGGCTACTGTGACCAATAACGCAGAAAATAACTCTGAGATCATCCTAAAGAATGGAGTGGAACTCACTGTGTGCACGTCGCTGAATGTGTGTGTGTGTGTGTGTGTGTGTGTGTGCGCGTGTGTGTGTGTGTACACGTTTCATGACAGTAGTCATTAGATGAGCATGAGCGAGTGTGAGGCGACACTAACGGGTCAAATTAAAGGCAGCAGAGCCAGAGGCTCTGAGGAGAAACCGGCCATGCAGAAGCCTGCAGAAATACAGCCCTAATGTATTCACTTCTACAGCCCACAGCCAGAGGACACTAATGTCTCTCTCTCTTTCTCTCCCTCTGTCGCATCTTTACTAGAAACAGCACTGTCCTATTCTTATTAGACCTGTTAGCAAAGATGCAAAGATGCAAAGATAGATAGATAGATAGATAGATAGATAGATAGATAGATAGATAGATAGATAGATAGATAGATAGAGAGAGACAGAGAGAGACAGAGAGAGAGAGAGACAGAGAGAGAGAGAGACAGAGAGAGAGAGAAAGAGAGAGAGACAGAGAGAGACAGAGAGAGAGACAGAGAGAGAGACAGAGAGAGAGACAAAGAGAGAAAAATAGAGAGAAAGTGAGCATGACAGACAGACAGAGACAGAGTGAGAGACAAAGACAGAGACAGAGCGAGAGACAGAGACAAAAGGGGAGACAGAGACAGAGAGAGAAACAAATAGAGAGAGACAGAGAAAGAACATGACAGACAGACAGAACCAGAGTGAGAGACAGACAGAGCGAGAGACAGAGGGAGAGAGAGAGAGAGAGAGAGAGAGAGAGAAGGCTGGTTGATGAAGCACAAAAAGTTTGAATTTACAGAGATGGCAAATCTAATTCTCATGAGTGGTGTGTGGGAGGGGACAACACACACAAACACACGCGCACACACACCCATGTTGGAGAGTTTGCACCCTGGAGTGCTGAGTGATTCAGACGATCGATGAAGCAGCCAAGCAATGGCACCTCACAACCGTGTGTGTGCGCGTGCATGTGTGTGTGTGTGTGTGTATGTGCATCCTTTGCAATGAAGCTTTTCTTTTCTGAATGACCAAATTGTTTGTTTGTCAAAGCAGCCTTGTATCAACTCTGTGATTTTCTTCTCCAGTAGATTGGTGTGTGTGTGTGTGTAATAATGATGCTCTTCTCTACCTGCAGTTAGATCCAGGACTCAACGGAGGGGAAAATTGGGCCGGTGACATCGGGTTGGTTCGGAGTGTGTGGTTCTTTTGCAGAACATTAGCATTTTTCAATCACTCTCTCTCTCTCACACACACACACACACACGCGCACACACGCACATAGATCACGATGAGCAGTAAGCTCTGCGTAATCAGAAAGATTTCCAGTCAAGGACAATGTAGGAGCCCTGATGCAGCACCGCTCACATGTTAATGTACAACAGACACACAAACACACATCATTTAGATGCCATCGGTCTAACAGCTGAGAATGAGGAAATGAGAATATTACCCATTGTTCAGTAACAAATTTAAATTATAAAAGTAAAAACACCACATCAGTTGTCACTGTTGCACAAGAACTGACTTAACTAGTGCTTTTAAAGGAGAAAAAAGTTTTCACCGTAATTGCATTAGATATCAAAAAGAGGTTTTCTCCTTCTTCATTTCTGAAAATAAGATCCATCCACTTCTAAAATCTCAGTCAGTTCCCAAAGCTGGAAGCAGGAAAAATGAGCCAGTGTACGGATCTATGCCAGTCTGACAAGGGCATTATGTTAATGGCAGAGCATCTCTAACACAGCAGGTCTTGGTCTTGACTTGCAGGTATGCAGTAGTTAGTTCCTACCAGAACTGATCCAAAGAAGGACGACTGGTGAATCAGTGACAAGCTGGCCTGTGTGATCTGATGCCAGTTAAGTGCCACTGTGCTTTAAAAAAGGGAATAATGACTCTGATAGAAAGGTGTCAGAACACACTGGGCAGCAGTCAGAGCTGTTTCAGCAGCATGAGAGACCTACTCAATATTAGACAAGTGGTGTTAATGTTATGACCGCATTTGATAAGGCCCATGTCCTGCATTTTTCTTTTGTTTTCTTTTTTTCCTTTTGTCAGTTATGACATTTATGAGGTGTTATGTACTAAAACGGTCATAAATCATTGATACACGTCTGGTTTGACAAGCTTGTTAGTGCTGTGTGCTGCTGACTGTTGATGTAGTCAAATTGTACATTGCTATTAAACAAAATCAAAACCTCACACCTCCTGGGTTTTATTTTAAAAAAATTTTTTATATCTTTGAACATTTTATGATGTGCCAACAGAAATGTTCCCAAAATGACCTGCATCTTAGATCAAAACATTTTTCCTCTCTTACAAATTCACCATTTCAGAGATATGAGATTTTATGAAGTCAAGGACAACATTATTCCACCTATGGCATCCCTAATCCAGTTCATCTCTGCTATGTTTGAGCCCAATAAAGTCACAAAACAGACAAAGAGAAGCTTTTTATCATCTCAAAGAAAACCAGTCTCAGGGACATATGGGCTAGGCGGATCCTTGCGGGCAGAAGATGACAGGAATTGATGCTTTGCTTTTATTTTTTTGCTTTCCAGTTAACAAGAGCTCCTTAAAGTTGTCCTCTCAGGAGGCAAGCTGAGGTTTTTTTAGAGGAGCTCTTGAAATTTCATCAGAATTGTTCAGGGCGGAAATTGTTGAGAGGGCGCAAGAGAGGTAATCAGCTAAAAAAATGAGACTAGAGCTTGAAAAAAGAGAAAATAAATAACTAAAATTGCCCGATCTGGTTTCCAATACCCTTGACCGCTCAACCCACTCAGCCACTCCAAAGCCGAACCTGACCTTCAGCCACAAAAGTGAATTCTGTGTTGTTGCAATGCGATGTGCATGCGTACAGGGGTTTGCATGTGTGTTTCCAATAAACTCCAGGGGTTCTGGCAAGTGTCAAGAGCAATGGCAGAAAAGACAAGGATTGACGAGCATGTGTGTGGACGCCAGAAACAGGCCGGCGAGGTCAAGAAAGGCACAAGGAGCTTAACAATGCCTGCTTTCAGTGCAAAACGGGGAAAATGTGACATAGGCAGGGTTTCCATAGAGACACAAAAGTGTGTGTGTGTTTCATATACGGCACCATATGAGCATTGGGTTCCTAATGGGTAATTTAAGTCCTCTATTACGGTTTTGACCTAAGGTCACCACACACACACAAACACGCACACACACACACACAGCCCTCTGCTGCAGGACGTGTTTGATTCTCAACATAAACAAACGTGGGGTTCAGGCGTCATAGGCTGTGCGGTCATGTAGCCAATGATCACACACGTATACCAGCGGTCTTATTACCAACCATCAGACATTTTCGAAAAGGTCATGCTACACGCTGTACACTCTAATTCCACAGGCCATAAAACACAAAACACTTCTGAGGCCCACACAGAAAAGAGTAGAATATGAAACAGATATACACCAATTAGCCAAAACATTAACACCACCTGCCTCTGAAAAGTAGCTTGGACAGAAACACTCCTTATAACCTTCTTGTATAAGGACATTCACTCAGTCATCTGAAGATCATGAGTTTGGTTCCTAAAAGTGCCACAGACTGTCCAGCAGAGTCCAAGAGTGCACAACTGGCCTCACTTTCATGAGTGGATAGGACCCCACCCCCCAACCCCCACGACCCCCCGTCCAACAATAAAAAAGTGCAATGCTAGCCATCATAGGTGTTTGCTAGCTAGTAGTCAGCCTTGACCTTCAACCGTGTTATGCTGTCCAATAATATGTATTAGCTGTCCTGATCTGTGTTAGGCAGATATGTAAAATGTGTTGGTTTGCATGACACAAAAAGTGAATTAGCAGATTAAAGTCTATTTGTGCATATAATGATGTTTACAATTTCTATTATCATACAACAGTAATATATAGAAACTACACTTTTTTTGGATAATATATAGTAACAGGATACCAAAAAAACAAGCAAAGAGTAAATCAACAGTTATATTAAACGTGAAGTGAATAGCTAGACTATTGTTATCTCTGTTTCTCTGTGTCATATTTTTGTATTTTTAGCCTTATAATTTCAATGTCTATTTTGCCCTCAGGCCTCATCTCGCACCTGTGCACTGATGTTCAGATGAAATTTTAATCCAAGCCATAAACAAGACCACAATACTTGAACATCTGAAAAATAGTGGCTAAAGGTTTGGACAGCCCATTAGCTGCAAGATGAATAGCACCCTCCATACTAGAGCCACACAGGGCTATGTGCTCAGTCCTCTGCTGTACTCCACAAACACCCACAACTACAGATAGACATAGCCTTGAATTTATTATTACATTTGCTGACGACATTTTGGGCCTGATCTATGACAACAATGAGGCAGTCTACAGGACTGCAGTAGAGAAGATTAGCAGCTTCACGTCCCTTTGTGATCACATCATAGGGCAAGTTTTATGGATGGAACACACCACACACCACATGGCTGAGGGACTTTGACATCTACACCTATAGTGAAGAGGGAATCCTGGCTGGCCATGTTACCACCTGTTAGGAGAACTGCCATGCTCTTGAGAGGCAAGATCTGCAAAGGGGGCTGACGACAGCTCAGCTCATCAGCTAATTGAAACCGTATGCCACTCGCTGTTCCAAGGAAGACACCCACCCAAGTCACTGCGCTGCTTGACAGACGGTACAGAAGCATTATGCCAAGAAACAGCTGATTTTGAGAAGGCTTCTTTCCCCATGCTACTGAACTAAGGCCCACATCTCACCTGAGTCATCATGGGCCTATACAGTATAAGGACAACCCACATTACACCTTCACCCCAAACAAATTCAATCTTTGTCCTGTACTTTACATCACTTTATATTAATGTGAGGGTCTATACACCTTTTTCTCAACTTCTTACAACTGTTTATATAATAAGGTAACACTTTGTTTGTCTTATTTATAAGTAAGGCAGCAACTTAATGGATATTTCCTATCAGACCAAACCTCATTTATTGTCACATCACTTTTAAAGGTCCCTAAACATTCTTTGCATGGATGAATGGTTCCAGGATAAACCTTAAATTGGTTTAGAACCATTGCATTAGGTTCAATAAAAAAATATCCTTTGCACATGACAGGCTCACAAAAACAGTAGCCGTTCTTTAAAAAAAACAAATTCCATGTTCTTTAGGAGGCCTTGTTGACACATTCATATTTTAAGAGCATCCAAAAAAAAGCGAGAATGAGTTAGACCATCCCAACCCATCTAGAAAGCACATCTGAAGGAGCGTTTCTGATGCTCAAGCAACACAAACGAGGGGGGAGTAGTCACCCGTAAAATTGGACAGCTAACAGCCATCTTTCCATTTCACCCTTTCATCTCATCCCTCCATCCAAGCAGAGTCATACAAGCCTACAAGACACAGGAAACAAATAGAGAGAGAGAGCACAAGAGGGAGGGAGAGAGAGAGAGAGAGATGGCAGAGAGAAGAGATGAAACATGGAAAGTAATTGAAGTGCAGATGAATACAGATAGAGACAGATTAGAGCACAGCCGACCTGAGAGAAATCTTGTGCAGAAAAAAAGGACTGCTGGAAGCAGAAGTGGTTTCGCTAAAGGCTAGAAAAGGATTTTTCCATAGTAAATGTAGAGATGTAAAGAAATTCACGACAACCAATACTCAAAGGCTTTGGAGGCCAATTCAAACATGATGCATAGCTTTAAGTCAAAGCTGTGCATGAAGTTGGAATTGGCCTCCAGTTACAAAACAGTACACATATGGGTGTGCTATACTGTGAGCCACTGGCACTAGGGGTGGTGTTTAATCATTGGAATTTCATTATATATTCTGAGGGAATCAGAATTAAGAAGGTTTTAGACACCACAAAGCAAAGTATATCTGATCTGCTGCACGTATATAACATAAAATGAAGTAAAACAACAAAACATTCCTGGCCAAGTCAAAACATAAAGCAACTATGAACTTTTTAGCTAACAGTTTGCGAACAAGTAACACATTTTACATTTGTGTAAAACACACATATCAGTGCAAAATCAGCAGCTCACAGCACATTATAAACACAAGCTTAAACTGAAACACTAACTTGTAGTAGTGTAGTAATTTCCTTATAAACTAAAAAACATTTAGAGAGTCATACAGCTTTTTTCCCACTTTTTTCTGTTGTTGTCTGGCTTGATTGAATACAGTAAGACCATTTTGTTCTCTTGCACTTCTTGCTATTAGGATAAGATGTTATTCATTATAGTTATTTTCATCATCACATGTAATAAACGTTGTAACTGCTGTAACACCTACTTGAAGTTGTTATAGTGGAGTGCTATTATCAGGCAATGGAATACATCATTGCACTCATGGGAAAAACTTTTAGCCAATCACAGTAGTGTTATAGATGTTATATTTCTGCTTGCCATTAGTACCATTGTAGTAGGCTATTGTACTGTAAACCATAGATAATGTTTTCAGGGGAGGAAGAAGAAGAAGAAGTTTTACCACAGGATAACAATGAGCTTTACAGAAATTTGAAGTAAATTTTGAGAAAAAAGTAAATAGTAAAAAGTATGCATCTTTACATCCAAGAACATACTTCAACATACTTATGAATATACCTATGAATCTTCAAGGTTTTCTTAGACAGGCCTGGACACATTTCCACTGAGAGAGGAAAAGAACTGGGTTTCTTACTCCTGTGTGGTCAAGTGACACACCAGCCAATCACTGTCAAGTGTTTCTCCTCCAAAGGGGTTGAGGCACTTGACAAAGCAGCCAGTAGTTTGAGAAAGTAAATACATTCACAGACATGTAGGCACCAAAAAAGCCGGGTGGTAGCTGGCTTTTGCCCTAGGAAAGCCATGTCATGCCCTTTAAATTGGCGAATTTAAACCAAACAAGCCAAGCAGACCTCAGCCGTTATCAAACCTTTGATCAAGCTTTTGACTAGAGGTTCATTAGCTTTTTGGAATGTCGTTTCTCCTGTGATGAAATATTTCATTTTATCAATTTAGGCTTTCCTGTTTTTCTACTACTGCTCAATCGCTATCATAATTATTCAATGTGATGTATATAGAATTTAAAGAAATAAAAGAATGAATCCACATTATTAAGTGCGTCTATTAATAATTAAAATTATTTTTATTATATAAAAATTGTATTATGTATGTATGTATGTATGTATGTATGTATGTATGCATGCATGTATGTGTGTACATAGGGATACTAAATTCCCTATGAGTGCTAGGACAGCCTCCTGCACCCCCCATGAGCCTAGTTGGAATAAGTGGCTTTAGTGAATTATTGTATAAGTCAAGCAATTTATTAATGAGTGTTATTCACATTATAAGGAAAAAATAAGGTTTATAGTAATATTACATTATATTAATATATTGGTCTGTCATTAATAATAATAATAATAGTAATACATTTGTTTATTGTACTTGTCCATTTTATTCATCTAATCCATCCCATCATACAAACACTAAACATCATGCACTGCCCTTTCCCAGATTGCCATTCTCACTTTTGGTAAAGTTGACAATGTGACGTATAAACCATGGCTTTGGGCCAGACAGCTTCTTTATCTTCATTTAATCTGCAGTCAAAACATGAAGTGTTCAGCAGCGAGGGGCTGTGGTGAAAGCTGTGTGATGTCCATCAGGGCCAGGTTTTTTTGGGGGTTTTTTTTGGCCCCTGGTGAAAGCTGTTCGATCGCAGCGATAAAGCGTGGCAGCAGTGTGACATCGCCCTTCGCCGTCCAGATGCATTCTCGTCCTAAGCATAGCTGATAAGGACCGCACCCAATCAGGTACCGTGTGGAGAAGAGGTCAGCTCCTCGGACGCAAATGGTAAACACTAGGAGGTGGTTCTCCCAATTAGGGCCTGGCATCAGTACAAACAAGTCTAACATTAAATCCTGTGTGAATACTGTGGAGAAAAGCTTTGGCATTGCGCCCCCCCTCCACATCCCCCCCCCCCCCTTATCGATATTGAAACCTGAAGCTGGTACTAATAATAAATGCAGCATTTTCTACTGATATTGGTTCAGTATTGATCCCAGCTATTGGATTGGTATCATTTCTACATCCATTCTATGAGCAAGAAACAGAAAGGACATGACATTAATTAATGCAAATGTAGTTATTTGGGTTTAAAGTAAAGTTTGCAACCAGATGGTGAGATACAAAGACATATGATCCAACTGGGCAGATTATTTTGATCAGACTGTCTTACACTATTGCATTAAAAATTAGTTGGCTGTAGAAGTCATTAGCGGTGAAAGAAAAAAAATTAAAGTTTAGCATTTAAATATTTTTGGGGGTGAGATTATACTCTACAAAAATCAATATACATTTATTACATATTACTTTAGATTTTTTAAAAATGAATTTACATAGATTTAGATTATTATTTTAGATTTTTATTTTGGTACATACATTTACTCTGATAGCATTGCTTCTGCAGCCACAGGTCAAAGGTTCATGTTCTGGCCATCGGGTCCATCTAAGGTACCCTTAAGCAAGGTACCGTCCCACTACACAAAAAAATAATTAATAATGAATCTTCTTAATATTCTTCTTCGGTGTTAAAAAAAATAGAAATATTAATAGTAATGATGATTAAAAGTGTAAAACGGTGCAGGCAGTGTATGTAATTAAAAATAAGAAGTGTACTCCTGATGACAGCGGGTCTGCAGTGACAGGCCGCTACTAAATAGTGCACCCTGACAGTAAGACTGAAAGCAGAAATAACAAACAGAATGTTTAATGTGACAACGCAACAGTGTGTAAAGAAGAACTCGGCGGCACGGAGGAATAAACTGCAGCACACAGACGGGAGAGGAGGAGAAAACGGAACTGGAGTGAGCTCTGGGGCGTCACTTTAAATCAAAACAAACGCCATGAGATGGCAGGGACTTTTCCACAAAGAGCAGTGCAGTCTCTCTCTCTCTCTCTCTCTCTCTCTCCCTCCCATATCACTCTATATCTCACTCCCTCCTGCCTTTACCATGTTCTTCTATTTCCCCTTATTTCTCTTACTTTCTGCTGTCATTCTCTCTCACAACTGAGTCTTCCATCTTTCCATTTCTCTCTTCCGCTCTCTTCCTTCCTCTCACTCATTGTCTTTCTCTGTCTTTCCCTCGTTTTTCCCTCTCCTTGGCTCTTTTCTGCTCTGTCTATTTCCTCTGTGTGCATGTGTGTGTGTGTGTGTGTGTGTGTGTGTGTGTGTGTGTGTGTGTGTGCGCGTGTGTGTACGGTTGGTGAATAGTAATGTAGTCGGCTGTGTTTGAAGCCTCCTGCTCGCTCCGCTCTGCCCAAGTAATTGGCACTGCAGCAATTCAGCTAAAGACAATCCACCCTCCTCCACCTCCGCCTCCATCTCTCATCCCTTCTCCATCCACCTTCTCATCTCTTCATCCCACCATCTGCCATTCCCCGGCCTCTTCATTCTGCCACCTCTCTATCCCTCCACCTTCTCATCTCTCTGCCTTATCATCTCTTCATCCCTCCTCCAACTGTCTCCTTATCCTTTTATTCCTTTCTCCTCCATCCACCTTCTCATCTCTCCACCATCCTTTCTAATCCCCCCTTCCAACCGTCATCTCATCCCTCCTACAATCACCTTCACATTCCTCCTCCAACCACCATCTCATCCTTCCTCCAAGTACCTACTTATCCCCTCTCCAACCAGCACTCATCCCTTCTCCAACCAGCACTCATCCCTCATTTAAACCCCACTCATCCCTCATCCAACCAGCAGTCATACCTCATCCAACCAGCAGTCATACCTCATCCAACCACTTACTTATCCCCACTCTGAAAACCACGCATCCCTCCTCCAACCACCATCTCATCCTTCCTCCAACCACCTACTTATCCCCGCTCTGAAAACCACTCTTCCCTCCTCCAACCACCATCTCATCCTTTTTCCAACCACCTACTTATCCCCGCTCTGAACACCACTCATCCCTTCTCCAACCATCATCTCATCCTTCGTCCAACCACCTACTTGTCCCCGTTCCAACCACCATCTCATTCTTGCTTCAGCCACCTACTTACCCCGCTTTATCTATTCTCATTCTTCCAAACACCACTCTTTCCTCCTCCACCCATTCTTATCCCTCCTTCACCCGCCTCACACTCAGCACTTCACCCCTCCTGTATCTACCATTTTTATCCCTCAAACTCTCCTCCATCCACCTTGCCATTCCTCCTACAATCACCTTTACATCCCTCTTTCATCTGCCTTCTCATCCCTCAAGCAGAGAGATCTGTGTCTTAAATTTGCACAGAAGCATTTTGATGAATCAGAGTTTTGTACTCTGATCAGCTGAAACAAAAACCGTGCTCTATTTCAGCTCATGCTTTGAGAAAGAAAGATTGGACATATGATGCCAAGAACACCACACTCACAGTGAAGTACCCAGGTGGAAGCGCCGTGATACGGGGTGGTACTGGGGCTTTACACACCATCAAAGGGAAATCTGAAAGTGGCGACTTACTAAGCGATATCAATGAGTCTGTGGAGAAGATGAAAACAACAAACGCAGTCAAAATAACTGAACCCACTTAAAATGTATGAAGGATTTTGAAATTGCAAGTCTATCAGGGGAAGCTCCATAGTGTTGCCAACTACTTTCAATGAAAAGTAGCTAAAGCAAGCTTGAAAGATCACTAAATGTCACTAGATGAGGTCATGCGCCAAATGCATATTTGCATTTTTCCTAGGATTCGATACAGTCCACCCCAAGGGTCCAAGGCTGTGCATATCTGCACCATGTATATATGTTTAATAAAGTTTCAAACGTATTTGAATATACTACAACTGAGTGATGGGGTAGAGGAAGGGCCACCCTACCCACCCAGAAAGAGCAAAACCAATTTTGCTCTCTTAGACTCTTGGCCACAGATTCCAAACTCGTGATCTCCTGACAACAGGGCCAATGCTTAGACAGCTGCACCACTCAAGAGCCTGATTCTCCCTCACTCACTCACTCACTCACTCTCATTGTTGAGTGTGCAATTGTTTTTCAAAAACAAAAACATCCTTTACATTTTTGTCACATTTTCGTTGTTCGTAGACCTTGAAACAGCTGGAAAAAAATCTGAAGTGCTGACTCCTGTAACTGTTTATTTAGATTTTAATGCTGCCCAGAAATGTCTTTTAAGACTCTGCTGTTAACTCTGGACCTCTGGAAGGTTTAGGCTGTAGGTTGATTCCACCATTAATCTTAAGCCTTTTTATTCAGTATGTGCTATGAATTATTCAGCAGCTACTATTATCTACTGTAGTGATGAGAATGAGGAAGTGAAGAACCACAGACAGGCCGTTAAGAGTGAAAGGGGTTAATAAATAACTAAATAAAAAGGAGAATACAGACAGCAAACACCCATGTGCAGAAGTTTAAATTGGTCCATAAGATTATTTGGAGGCAGCTTTGCTTTTTCATGAATTTTGCATGAGGTGCAAGCAAAGCAGGAGTGTGTGAGGAGGCTGGATGGAGACAGATGGTCGTCAGGGAGCGGCTCCGCAAACACACAAGGAACCATCACTACTGCCAGGAGAAAAGGGAAAACCAAGAGCGAGAGAGAGAGTGTGTGAGTGAGAGAGAGAGAGAGAGAGAGAAAGAGAGCGCAAACGAGCAAAGGGGGTGGCCACATTCCTCCCAGACATCTTTCATCGCTATGGCAACCTCAGGTCTCCGCAGCCACCCTGTTGCCGCGGGGTCCGACAACTCATGTCAGTCATGGGCTCGTCACCACGGGAACACTCAGGTACAGAGACTGATCGCCATAACGACTGTGACAGCCAATCATGGAGGGCAAAATGAAGGAGGTGCAGAAATGAAGACGTGTCCCGTCGGCAGCACAGACTACAGCTGTTCACACAGGGTAACAGCATCACAGCCATGCCAATAAAAGCCAGACATTTAGCTCTTCAGTTTTAAACTGTCTGAAAGCACCACCTTTACCTCATGTAAACATTTGATGACAAATGGACTAATAGGAAAGTCCAAATCTACTTGGAATACATTATGCTAGTGGCTGATGTAGCAGTGAGGGTGACACCACTGTCCTCCATATAGCGAACTGGGTTGATCGCTGAGCTGTGCAAACCTGTCACAATGTTTCTGCTGGGCAACCGAGGGGAGGGTAGATGAAACGAATGAATGTCCATGTCCTGTATCCATCATTCCAAATTAAAAGGGTTTTTTTGGCATTGGCAGCAAAGACTTTTATCTGTTACCACTGTAAAACACTACACCAATGGAAGTCGTGGGCAAGACTCCTAACACATTTGCCTACATCTGTAGCATGGTTAGATTGTAAGTAACTTTGGAGATCTTTCACTTTATACTACAACTAAAGCATCAAGGTTGGCCAACCTGCTGGTTTTAGAAGTACAGAGTAGTAGGGAATAGGGATTACTGTGCTTTTGTGGTGGGAGCTCCAAAGCTGTGGAATACCCTGCCCCTTGAGATTAGAATCTCTAAAGTCTCTGTTAAAGACTTTTTCACTGGCTTTTAACACAACTTAGTTGGGGCTGATGTGATGATGACATTTTATTTCATTCATTTTTTAAATCTACATTTTACTTTCATTTATATCTTCATTTTATCTATATTTTATATGTTTTATTTGTGAATTATGTTTATTTTAATATTTGTGTTGTAAATTTTTAACATGATCTTATTGTACATCTGTATTAATTTGATTGTTAAGCACTTTGGTGAACCTTGGTTGTTTCAAATGTGCTTGATATTTCAGTTTTTCTTTTTTAATAAATCTGCAACAATTTCAAAAATTCAGTTTTTTGTCGGTCAATATGGGGTGCTGTGTGTATATTAATGAGGGGAAAAAATTAATTTAAATGATTTTAGCAAATGGCTGCAATATGACAAAGAGTAAAAAATAGAAGGGGGTCTGAATACTTTCCGTACCCACTGTATACAAGAGCTAGGAACCATTTGTCCTTCTCTTGTAAAGTTACTGTTTCTGAGATCTGGGAACTTGTTACAACAGCAACGATACACCACTTGTGTTTAAAATTTGGGTATGAGGTGCAAAAGAAGAAGCATGCAGAAAAGCTGAAATGGATAGGCATTTTAAATATTAAGTGCTGTTTGAAAAAAGGCCAAATGTGTAATAATGGAATATGGATTTCCACAATCTCCGTTTCGGACATTCGTTTGCTTTTTTTGAATAGTAATTTACCACTAAAAGCACAATCTACTGCCGAAGCTTCATGAAAAAGCTTGCCCCCACTTCCATCCCTTTCTTTCTTCCCTTTTTTTTGGAAATAGCTCTCTTTCAATTTGGAGCCCAATTTGGCTTTCTGTGCGCAGACCGCAGGAAGAAGGCTCATTCACATGCGGCTGAGGCGATTTAGAGGGATACGTTTGTCACACTCTCTATCTGGCTCACCCCACCACCCCCTCCAACAGACACACACCTACCTGCTCATGCAACAACATACACACATTCACAGAGCAAGACAGGAGGATGAGAAATCAATGCACCGATAGCACTTCATTCCTGCTCAATTTCATCCTTTAGTGCTGAGCACAATTAAAAGTCCTCTCCCAGCACCTTTTCCAATCCAAATTTCTACTGAGGTGTGAGCTGCCACAAAGTCATTGGCTAAACAAAAGGCAGGCCCTAGCGGCAGAGGCCTCCGGTTGTCCCACCATGCCCTGCTCCCCCCGATTATATGGCTGGGTGGGTTATCGACCACCTCCGCCTAGAGGATTCATCAGCCGGGAGCTTTTGCTATGGGATATTGTGGTGCACAATAGAATGGAGGTCAATGGAGGGTGCTCCACAAGCAGGAAGAACTAGAGGAAACCAAGGCCAGTCCGAGGCTGTGAGGTGGGATGGGACACCCTGTTGAGGAACCAGAGAGCATGATGCCTGTGATACGAACAGCACAGAAGGGAAGTGTTATGTGTACAAATCAGAGTTGCAGCAGTGGGTTTGGACAACAGCTTCTACAAAGCTCCTCTGGTTACTCCATAGCACTTCTGAAGTCATATCAAAACAACTAGAGGTGTAACAACATAGATACACACAGAGATGCTACAGCTGGTTCAATCAGCAACCCAAGGTCAAGAACACTACCAGAAAGTGCAGGTTTCCACAGCCCCAAACAACGTTATGTCTGGAGGACCCAATGAAAGACAACTCTTTTTTTTTCAACCACTTATGGCCGGCCAGCAAGGGCCCCCTTAACCTTCAATGACCCCTATAGATGGTAGTAAAGACAACCACTTGCTCTAGTAAACTGAACATAGAGACACTATAATAAAATTAAATAGCCTTAAATTTTTTTTCACTTGCTCTTTTTTAATGTACTGAAAGAAATCATCACTGTCTGCTACTCAATCAAATAATGAATTGTGTGAACCTCAAGATAATAATGATAATGACCAAATGACTAATCTCAGTGCAGTGATGTACATTAAAATATAGAACTCTCCTTCTTTTATATCATTTTTGAGATGTGAGGTTTTTTAAGAGATAGTAGTTTTATGCTGGAGGCATCAATGAAATGCATGCCTGGGGACGACTTGTCCACTGCCAACAATGCTACACTCTAGGACTGAGAAATAAAATCAAGTTTATATCAAAATCACAATTTGAATCAGAGACGTTTCAAATTGCAAAGGCTACAGTTTTAATTATAAGCTTTAATATCCACTATTATTGACAAGTTTTACCTGGGGGAGTAAATATAAAAATAATGCCTAATAATGCAGTACTTGGTAGTCTGCCAAATTACATACAGCACTCAAGTCTCAAATCCAAAGAAAATCTTCCTTTGATGAGTTTCTTTTGGTTAAAAAGGATCTGGGTGGAAAAAAGAAGAAATTATTCGCATTTAAAATGAAACTGAAATACTGGTAAAAAATAATTTCAATTAAATATTTTACCCAACTCTCTTTGCCACTGAGTTTCCCTTTTTTGTGATGTTTTAATGTCAAGAGTATAGCCAATGTCTTAAGAACAAGTTAGCTAGTGAAATGCTTTCTTTCAGAAAGTCCATTTCGTATATTTATTTTTAACATAACGTATACACACACACACAACACACAACACACACATCTACATGTTTACCCGTAGTTTTTGGTGGGCCATTCTAGCTTACATTACATTCTTTGTCTAACAAAGAGACCCATTCACCATTGGACAGTGCTGAAATGTGCACCATCAGCTCCTATTCTGAGCTCTGCCTTCACAAGGCCTTTGATTCATTGGCATCACTCATGTTGGGGACACTGGGACTACTTGTTAAGGGCCACCACTTATTAAAAATTCCCCAAAATCCATCCCAATGTTGACAAATCGTCACAACCCCCACCCACCCACTGTCAACCAATATAATTAGCTTAGTCCCCAGCACTTTTTTTGCTTGTAATGGTCAAACATTTTTTTTGGTCCCATCCTGATAAGTCAACGTTCCCACCCACATTTTGCTCAAAACTTCTCCCAGACATTCCCATTACAAGATCACAGCTGGCCTCACAAGAGTAATGAGTTGCTAGCAGTTTGTTAATTTTTGGCTCTCAGCCCACAACACTTTGGCCGCCCAACGAGACATTTTTGCCCAAGTTTGGGCACATTTGGTCAAGGATCGTTTATGAGTGATTGAGTGACTGATTCAATTCTTTTTTTCACATGGCACAGGATTAAAATAGCGGTTCCTCGCCAAACAATTAAAAAAACACTAGGTGATCTAAAATAAAATTAATCATATAATAACTGTGGTTTAAGCTTACTGGGAGAGCATGTTTGGGGAGTCATGTGGGCGTCTTTTTTTGTGTTTGACTGCCTCTGAAGTTTAGCTCTCCGTTGTACTGACCTATTTATGAATGACTCCATTTTTTCACTCATTCTCTTAAAGCCTTTTAAAATGACAGTGGCGCGGCACTCAGATTAGCATGATTAATCATTTTACACAAATATTATGAGTCATGGCGCGCTCAGCAGTGAGGGGCCAGATAAGATCTTTAAATTACCTGGAAGTGGGCTGAATCCAAGCTGGTGCCCCAATTAATCCTCCCCAAACGCAATTAGCGCCAGAGCAAGCCAGATGCGCCCATCACAAAACCAGCTAGAACAGAGCGCATAGAGCAAATACACACACACACACATTGCTAACTGTGCTTTTCAACCTAAGAGTGAATCCTTTAGCTGTCTGTAACACTACAATACACACATGCGTGCACACACACACACACACACACACACTCTTGCCACTAACCACGAGAGCATGACGCTAATCAGACCTTTTGCCTCCGTCGCATGAACGGGCAAAACGCTCGGCTGAGTCACTACAATGGCTGAGAGTGTATTCAAAGCACATGGTGGGGGGGACAGACAGGAAGCAACAACACGACTCTTTGAAATTTCTTTAATCCAAGTCAAGCCCAGTGCAAATCTCCAGTCACCATCTCTAGCCATTACTGTTAAAAATGTTTTTTTTTTTAAAGCATGAGGTACATGAAAGGCAATGCTTAACAGACCACCAGCTGCCACAGGTGGTGGACAATGCATGATAACACAGTCATCACACATACATCTCTGTTTGGAAACATTTCTTTAAGGCTGATTTTTCTTTACGTACACGTTAGACTTAAGCATTAGCAGTAGAAGTGTCAAATTATCACGTTAATAACCTGAAAAAAAACTATTATCTGAGTAGATAGAGGAAGGTCCATTTACACAAAGATGTCAATGAAAATGTCCACCAACACAAAAGCAGGCATCATTATGGAGGAGTCAATAGCTTTGTCTGCCATCTTCGATTTCTGCTGTGGAACTTTTGCCACTTTTTGTCAAGGCCCATTTCGTCTGCACTACTTTTTGAAAGATGGGTAAAATTTCTTTCATCCGCACTACTTCCCACCATGGATCTTTTCAGCATAAGTTCCACAAATACAATCACGCCCCCCACCCTCCATCCCCACCCCCACAAAATTGAAAAATATGATCGCCACTGCTTCCCTACCCACCCCTTCATCCCCCAGACTGAAAAATACAGCTGCCATTTAAATACACCCTCCAAATATAATTAGACATGGCCACAGTGCTTTATAACCAAACTGGTGCCGGTGCATTTATCCATAACATCCATTTTAATAAAGATTAGCTTTGAAAAAAAATGGCCAATAGCAATACCACCACATCCCACAGGTCAAAACTAGTGACATAATATAGAATAACTCTGTCCTTTCGATTTTCTGTTTTCTATGTTTTTATTCATATATCATTACTGATGGGAGCTGCTGCCCATACATTCAGCCTGATCACAGCCCACCTGCACACTAGGGATTGCTGCACTTCCTACCATCACTGAGGTTTCCAGCTAGCCCATGCTGTTGACTAGATCGTCTACTGAACTAGGGATGTAGGATCTGCCATACTCCCTTTCATTCTGATCTACTATTACCAGGGTTCCAGCCAGTTTTTACCCTTGAACAGATCGTTCAGTCAGTGGGGCTTCCTTTGTTCCTGCTGGGAACTTGTTGACCTTAACTAACGCCACCTTCATAAACTGTTTTTTCATCTTTTTGACTGTTTTTATTTTATTGCCATATGGTGTCGACCAAAGAATTCTCCTGTTGAGTCTTAGTTCCTCCCAAGGTTTCTTCCTCTAGCTCATGGATTTTTTCCTTGCCTCCGTCACCCTGGCTTTCTCATTAGGGGCTCGGACCCAGACTTTGTGGCAACTTATACACTATATAAATAAAACTGAACTGAATCAAGCCACTGCCACTTTATCAGGAATGCACAGTAGTCACTTTAGGAGAAATATGACCAGCAAAGATGACATAGCCTTGGCCAGTTATGCGTTTAAAAGGTTTTTAGAAAGGAGATTTACATTAAAAATGGTTGGTATCCTAGACCTAAAAAGGTACCTCTAATCACATGTAATTGTTATTTCAAGATTGTTTTTCTTAATTTACTTCAAAACTCTGAAATTCAGGTCAACATTTCAGTCTGTTCAGCCTTATCTGCTAAATTAGTGTAGACAATTAATTTCCTGTATTTAGAAAAAAACTAAAAGCTTGTAGATTCAAATGTTAAGCTTGTGCCTAATGGTATTTATTATAAGTGCATTTTGAAGTCCAAAGGTTTTCTGTAAACAGTGATATTATTGTCTGTGTTACTGACCGTATACTACAGGCGTAAGGTACAAATACAGATGTAATCTCAACAGAGGTGTATTGCTTTAAACCAACCAACCTCCCCAGAGCCAATCAAAGACTGAGTGAAAGGAGCCGACTAAATAAGTTCAATGGATTCAGATCATTCAATTAGTTAAAGGTGAACACAGCACAGCTAGAAGTAGCTATGAGTGCTTTGAGTAGCTATGAGTCAGACTTGTTGGTGTCTGTGGGTGAGTAAGCTTTTTAGCCAGGTGTTTAAAGAAGTAGAGAAAAATCCTTAGACTTAAAAAAAGAAGAAATTCTGCTGCAATCAGCACAACTTATACAATATTACCTCCAAAACAAAATAAGTTTAAATATTGTGTGCAGTGCAAAAAACAAAAACAACAACAAAAAAAGCCACACATCTCAACTCAAATCTGCCATTCTCCAGCTCAATTGTAACAATATCCCTGTCTGGGGTAGCCAAATTAGTAGCAGTCCATCAACCCCTGGGACCTCATTAGATCACTACAGAAGACTAAAGGGTCCTTCTGAGAAATAAGCACTTGTTATATTCTTTAAAAAACTGCCCTCTCTTAATACATTCAAGTTTCAGAGATGCAGAGCAACAGCTGATTAAAACTTCTTCTTAGTGATCATTAAGTCGATAAAGTGGTGTTAAACAAAAGTTTGTCTTTCAAATTATCAGCTTTTGAGTCCAATTTCCTGCCCTGCAAGAAGTCGCTGTAAAGACACCATACCTGCTACAGAATCTCTGATTCTGTCAAGCACACGTAACTCCACGGGTGATCATACCTGTAAACCGAGGGGGGAGTTTGTTTATCGCTTATGTAAATGGGGGCTTGGGCACAGGGGTGTTAATCGCATTAGTAGACTGGGGAAAGGAGTCTGGAAATTATATTTATAGAGTGGGGGGAGGGGGCCGATCATATTTGTAGACCAGGGAGGAAGGGTGGTGAAAGTATTTTTACACTGGGGGGGAATTTGTAAACTAGGGAGAGAAGTTTGTAGACTGGCATGAAAGATGGGGACTGTAGATATGTGTGCTTTGATATTCCCCCTGTTTATCTTTAATTAAACAGGGTACGCAGTCATACCTGATTGTCATCGCACCAACTGAAAATATCTTTCATTTTCAGTTTACTTTTGCCACAGATTTGTAATACTGGATCATTAATTTCAATAAATAAATGACCAATGTAAAATTGTAGTCTCATTTGTTTAATTGTGTTCTCTTCATCTTCTTTTAGGAAAATCGGATGATGCTGAAGGTCATATTTATACAGAAATCTCTATAAAAGGTTTACCAACTTTCAAGCACCACTTTATATCATGCATAACCAAACCTGAAATTGGTTCTAATAGTAGAAGAAAGGATTTTACTAAATATCAGCCTCACACAGAGGTTGGATATCACAAGCCATTGATCCCAAACAATACATCAACAATAAATCAAAAGTGTAACAAAAGTGTGCCAAGGTCATAGGCGTCCAAAACTCACTGACGCACATAGGGAGTAAAGACTAGCCCACCTGGTCTGATCCCACAGAGGAGCTACTGTGGTTTAAAAAGTGAATGCTGACTCTGGAAAAAAAAAAAGGTCCCCCAACACACAGTGCACCACAGTCAGAGCTGTTTCAGCTGCATGAGGGAGACCCACACAATATAAGGCAGGTGGTGTTGATGTTATGACTAACTGGTGTATATAGATTTGGGACTATATTGTCCTGTAATATGGATTTATTACATGTGGTGAGTTGAAACTTTTCATCCTAAACTGCTGTATATCATTACTATGACCATTATAACCAAAAACTGTATGGTCACCTCCAGCTGTGCTTTCCTCTCTGGAGCGCTAAGCTGTTCTCTCCAGCAGATTTGAAGAGCAGAGCATTAAGAATAAGAGAGCAATCTGTCGGAATGTTGCAAGGTCTTTCTTTCCTGGCTTTTTTTCCCCACTGACATTTAGCGGGTAGAAGAGGTGAGAGGCTGCTTGACTCCCGCTGAGCTCCAGCTGCCTGCTGCCACATGCGGCACTGACAGCAGGAAACCCCGTCAACCTGCGACATTTTCTCATCTCTCTAACCCTTCCCACACACAGCACACACCTCACAAGCGCCAAAAAGAAAACAAAAAGTTAAAAAAAAAAAATTTCAAGATTTCCCCTTTACCTCCAGTACAGCTGATCGGAAGCCCACTGGCATCATTCCAGACAGGCCTGTCTAAGCCTCATACACGTTTTTTTCATATCAAATGCTGCTAGGTCGGACAAGCTTTACAGGATGCTGGCAGTCAACCTAATGAGAAACAGCAGCACTCAATCCAAAGTGGAATACGTTAATGTTAAAGGATGATTTTTTACATGCATACCATTAGCACAGATTAGGTGTAGCTTTTGTTAAGCTAATGTTAGCCATGGTGGCTTTCTACTGACATCTACTGACATTTCCATGTTGCCTAGTTCAGATGAGCCACAGCACAGTCCAGCTCAGGAGAGCAGCATTAGGTATAAACGCACCTGAATGAAAGACCACGTTTGTGGGTGGAGCATGGATAGGTTCACAGTTATACGAATTATACGAGCATTTGTTTATGCGGTTCTTCCAGATTCAGTCACATCCAGCTCCAAACACAGCAAACATAATCACAGTGCCACTGAAAACACTTCATCAAAGCTCTGCATAGCAGGCCTTTCAGGTATAGCCTGTGTGTGTGTGTGTGTGTGTGTGTGTGTGTGTGTGTGTGTGTGTGTGTAAAAGTGGAGGACGAACACCCTGCTGACACACTCTGTCAGGATCATGATAAATGAACACAATATGGCACCAGTCAACCTACAGAGTCACTCAATAACACAAAGAGAGAGAGAGAGAGAGAGAGAGAGAGAGAGAGAGAGAGAGAGAGAGAGAGAGAGAGAGAGAAAGAGGGGGTAGAGAGAAATTCAAGATAGTGGGATGGAGTGAAAAATGGGAGTTACAGTTAAGGAAGGAAAATTAAAAATAAATATAGAAAAAAGGAGATAAAAGGGAGAAAGTGAAAAGGAGTACAAAAAGAACTGAAAGCAACAGTGAGAAAATAATAAAGGGAAATTGAATAAGGAGTAAAGGAAAAAGAAAAAATGAGAGAGAGGAAACTTTAGAGAGAGAATAAGAAATGAAGATATTTGAGGGAGAGAGAGAGACAGACAGACAGACATACAGAGAGAGAGAGAGAGAGAGAGAGAGAGAGAGAGAGAGAGAGAGGGGGAACAGAAGAAGATAATGAGGGAGGGAGGTGAGGTGGTTGTGTGGTGGAGAGAGGTTCAGGTAAAGTGCAGGACAGTGAACACAGTGATGGAACTCTGCTCTAGATATCAGACGGTAATAGAGGAGACGCACACACACTCACTGAGCTGAGTGTGTAAATCAATACAGTAAATGAACTGAATCCACATACACACGCTTATCCTAATCTTCCCTGAGGAGCCCCCCACCCCCCACCCCCCCAATAGTGCATTGAATCCAGCAGTGTATTTTGTGAAATACTCTATGCGCGCACACACACAAACACACATATGACTGCATTAACAGAAATTGGGAAAAATTATACTACTTTTCCTTCTACAATGAGCCAGTATCTACAGAACACAGACCAACTGCCGGTTCTCTTACAAAGGCAGTACAATTAGTCCTGATTCAACATGTAAAATGTACAATACAGACCACTGCATTCATAGTTTTGTTTTTTTGTCAATTATAAATGATCAGACCTAAAAAAAAATTACTATTGGATCATACCTAGTATTGTGAACATTTCTTGATGTTAAATTTCCTATATTTCTCATGTTCCCCACCCTTATTGGGACATCTGTTGCCCCTGGGTACCAACACACAACTACGCATACACGCGCACACAAACACACAGAGGAATATGAACGTGGTATGATTGTTGGTGCCAGAAGGACTGGTCTGAGTGTTTCAAAAACTGATATACTGGGAGTTTCACATAACCATCTATGGTTTACAGAGAACGGTCCAAAAAGAGAAAGTATCTTGTGCGCATCAGTTGTATGGATGAAAATACCTTGTTGATATCAGAGGTCAGAGGAGAATGAGCAGACTGGTTCGAAACGATAGAAAAAGCAATAGTAGCTCACAAAACAACACTTGTTACAAACAAGTTATGCAGAAAATCTCTCTGAACACAAAACACATTGAACCTTGAAACAGATGGGCTATCGCACCAGAAGACCTCACCGGGTGCCAGGCCTGTCAGCTACGAACAGGAAACAGAGGCTACAATTTGCGTAAGTTTACCAAAATTGGACAATACAGGATTGGAAAGACATTGCCTGGTCTGAGGAGTCTCGATTTCAGTTGCAGCATTCAGATGGCAGGGTCAGAATTTGGTGTAAACAATATGAAGGCCTGGATCCATCCTGCCTTGTGTCAACGGTTCAGGCTGATGGTGGTGGTGTAATGGTGTGGGGGACCTACTCAATATTAGGCAAGTGGTTTTAATGTTATGATTAATCACTTAATACACACATTCCTGATAGTGCAATGTCCGTGTCTCTGTCTGATCATTACTGACCGGCGCGTGTGGTCACTCTGACATCATGACTGATTACCTTTCTGTAACCACAGGAACCTTGCAAGGGCAGCTCATCACCAGGGGAGTGTGGAGACCGTGCTCTGGCCCAATCACTACGGTAACCTGACACATGCAGCCACATCACCGCGGTTACCTAACAACTCGCCTGATGTTGGTGAGGAAACGGAGGGCTGAGCTCGACTGAGACAGGAAATGCGTGATCCATCACACAAAACCCTCTCTCTGTCTCTCTCTCAGTCTCTCCGTCACTCTCTCTCTCTCTCTCTCTCTCTCTCTCTCTCTCTCTTTCTCTCTCTCTTTCTCTCTCTTTCACTCTCTCTCTCTCTCTCTCTCTCTCTCTCTCTCTCTCTCTCTCTCTCTTTCTCTCTCTCTCTCTCTCTCTCTTGCGCGCACACTCGCACGCAATCTTCCAGCTCTTCTTTCTCTCTTCTCTACCTCTCTTTTCTCACTCTTTTCTTTTCTCATTATCTTTCTTCTTCTCTTCCCTGTTTCATATGCTCCCTTTTTACCCTCTATTCTCTCTTTTGCTTTTTAGTCTCTCTCCCCCCACTTTTTCCTTCTTCTTTTGCCCTCACTTAATATTCTACCTTCTCTGTCCCTTTTTCACTCCCTCTTTTCTCTCTCTCTCCACCCTAATCAGCTCTCCAATTTCTTTCTTTTTCCATCTTTTTCTTTCCCTCTCCCTCTTTCATTTCCTCTTGCCCCTCTTTTCCTTTCTTCTTTCTATCTTTTTTTTTTCGCTCTCAATTTCTTACGTTCTCTGCCCCATTTTTCTCTCTCTGATTTCTTTCTCCCCCCTTTCTTTCTCTTCCACTCTCTCTCCTTTATTTCCTCCCCCTTTCTGTCTTGCCCTTCTCCTGCCTTTTTCTCTCCCTTTCCTTTCTTTCTCTCCCACTCTTTCTCCTTCATTTCCCCCCCTTTTTTTCTCCCCCTCACCTTCTTCTCTTCTTTTTCACCACTCCCTTTCTCTAACTCTCTCTTCCCCTTTCTCTCACCTCCTTTCTCTTTCCCTCTCTCTTTCATTATCCCCCCTTCAAATTTTATCTTTTCTATTTCATCCCCCTCTTTCTCCCTTTTATCCATACCTCTCACCCCTTGCTTATCTCTCTTTCTGACTTCTCCTTATTTTATCTCGCTCTTTTCTCTGACTTACTCTCGTCTCCATTTCTCTCAGTCTCTCTCTCTCTCTCTCTCTCTCTTTCTCGGTCTCTCTCTCTTTCTGGTCGGTCGACATTGAGAGATGAGTGCTGGTTCAGTGTTCATTTTATCAGAGCAGCTCATGGGGTATTTATGACTGTCACTCCGCTGACAACTGAACTAGCAAAGACAAATGGGCTCCTGAACACAGTGGACTCCGTCCGATCATGCCGCTGCTTTATACCCACGTTTAGCCTAAATGCTTACAACAAGAGGACATTTATCTGCGCCTTCCGGGACATATCGAATGTTCACTTACTTCCAGCTCCCATCAGAACCGCTCCACCTTTCCATAACCTTTAGTGAAAATATGACAGCCCAATTCATTCATTCACTGCTGTCTGGGAGAGGACGCCACTCTCCGTCAGCAGCGTCCTGTTCTCGCCCCTCAGTGATGGGCACAATCCTGGCATGTCAGCGATTCTGAGAGTTGGCGTGGAGACAGTCAATTAACTCCAAGGTGAGAGAGAAAGAAAGAAAAAAAGAGACACATGTCACAGTTTTAACGCTCGTTGCCTCACTGCGGCACTCCATCGATCCAAGCCTCGTTGGCCTGGGAATCATTATTAGGGGCATGGCTGGCTGTAGAGATGCCAACAGAAATTGGAAACTGGGGAGTTCCATGAATGTCTGGGCCTCGTTTTCATGTCTTGGCTTAACTGAGTAACAATGCTACATTTACAGCTTAGTTGCCAGTAAGACATCATACATTTACTGCATGTACTATCATAGAAATACAGTACATTCTTCTACATACACCACCCACCTAATACTGTGCAGGTACCTACTGTGGCACACTCCATGTTCTGATACCTTTCTGTCATAGTCAATATTCACTTTATAAACCACAGTAGCTCTTCTGCAGTATTGGAAAGCCTTCCCTCCCCAATCAGTGTGCCTTGGGTGCCCATTACCCTGTTGCCAGTTCAACGGTTTATTTCCTTGGATAATTTTTGGTAGATACTAGCTACTGCATAAAAGAGCCCCCCACAAGACCTGCCATTTTGGAGATGCTCAGATCCGACAATCACAGTTTGGCCTTTAGATCCTTGTGCTTGTCCTTTTTTTTTACTTCCATCAAATCAGCCTAACATATTCCACCCCTTGATAGGTGCAGTTTTTACTTTTCTTCCCTGTAGAGGATGTGAATTTATTTTCCCAACAAAATCAACAAATTTCGCAATTTCAAGTATGCAAATATGTCTGTATTAAGTAAATATCCCCACTCTACACTCTCAGTAAATGGGGTTACAAAACCTTTTTGGCACCATTCTGGTGTTCATTATGAACAAGAACCATTTTACCAAGGAATCAATTAAACAGTCAAGTGGTTGCTTGAGTCATTGTGGTTCTATGTATAGATTGTATTGGATCTCCGCTCCATTAATCCTAGAGGGAAATTGTTTGGTTTCAGCAGCACAGCACAACAGAGTGGCCTATTTTACCATAGTATTCCACCAGGAGGAAGCAATTTAGCACATGCACAATTTAGATTTTTTTTTCTTTTGTCATGGTCACTCTTGCACCTGTCAATGCTTAAAGTCCCTATTGGCTAGGAGAGGGCTAAAGGGATTTAGTGAGGCAGATTATTGGTCAACGATTTGGCTCTTTTTGGAGATCATTGAACATATTGGACCGATGATGGATTGAATTCGGATGCACCTTCCTCTAGCACATGCTACAGCCTCTGTGTGCAGATCCATCAAGCCGGGTGACTGTTCGGATCCTGCGGGACGTGCCGCTCGCTTCCCTGTTAATTCCAACTTCGCTCTATCGATTGGGCAAAAATCAATTTAGCCTAAGTTGCTAAGCCAAGAGGGAGGCAGGGAAAGGCGTAAGGGGGAAAAAACATATACGGCATACACAGAGGGGCATGGATGGATGGACAGCTAGACGGATGTATGGACAGACAGATGGACGGAAAAATGGATATCCATCCCAGTGTAAAGCAGCAAACCAATTGGTGGGATAAAACTAAAGTGTGCAAAAGAGGTTGTTATACACTAAGTTTTTCTTTGTTATTTTCATGCCATACTGAACTCTTAAATCTCTTTAACAAAGGAAAAATCTGGGGGAAAAAAAAACACCCATACTGAAATATTAAGATCCAAATATTTTTTAATAAACACCAGAAATACACTGATATGGGATTTATAGGCCAATGCTGATATCCTTCAGGTACAGATCAGTCAATGCTGATATAAAAAAACCATACATAAAACGTCAACATCAGCTACCTGCATTAGAAAATTTTATTAAATCTTTAATTAAACAATAAATATTTGTTATTGACTGCCTCTGTAAAGCAAGATTTGAAAAGCGGTATATAAGTTTAAAAAATATATTAATAATAATAATAAAAATAATGTATTATTATTATTATTATTATTATTATTATTATTATTATTATTATTAGTAGTAGTAGTAGTAGTAGTAGTAGTAGTA
>JBBPDA010000081.1:2381677-2422968 GCA_037974385.1 Arnoldichthys spilopterus | reverse complement strand
AGCCGTATTATCCAAGGAAAAAAATGTGAGGACAAGTCTAAATACACATTCTCTCTCTCTCTCTCTCTCTCTCTCTCTCTCTCTCTCTCTCTCTCATATTTATATATTGTTCCTGTCACACACAAGCCCCCAGGGCCCCACCACTGCCACCTTACAGGTGCGACTGCACTGATGCCCAAAGCTCCAGAGACTTCTGAAGCAATGGGCATCTCATGCAGAGAGTGAGTGTGTGTGTGTGAGAGAGAGAGAGAGAGAGAGAGTGCTGTGCTGGGGCATCCAGATGGTGTCCATCAGTCATAGTTATTGTTGGAGTGTATGGTGGTATGTAGTCAGGTAGGCTAAGGCATTTTGGTCATTTGACATTTAAATGATGTACCTAGTAAGCACTGCATCCATTCCAATAAGCATAGTACACTAGGCTGGGCAATATGGCTAAAACATGGTATCATGATACTTCAGGAAATCTTCACAATGCATGTCAGAGTATTTATTTTTTCTTGACATGTGACTTAAAATTAACACAAAAAAGACCAAGTGAGCCCTTTTTAAAAATACTATGAATGTATTGCACTATGTCCAATTAAACTAATAATGCTCTCTTTGTTGTAAAACATGCCACTGGTGAGCATGAAATGTGATGACCATATCAACAATATGCTTTATTACTTTCATATTGCCCAGCTCTACAGCATGCTATGTCGGCAAGTGAACCTGCTTAAACACCCTTTTGCTGCACAAACAGCTTTGGAAGACTTTACACTATATGCTGAAACACGTGTCATTGTAAACACACAATAGAACTTCTGCATTTGCCCCATCCAGGAAGAAGTACTTGGGGATGGCACCATGCCCATGTACCTCAGTGGTACTTGTACCATTCCAGGATTTGAACCGGCAACCTTCAGGTCACAGGGCCAACTTCCTAACCTTGCATTACCTGAGAGTATCAAACATGTTGATTCTGAAGCAGCAGAACATGCGAACTTGCAGTTTGAGAACATGCAGTTTACACTGTGCACAGCCTGTCAGAACAAACTAACATTCTCCTTATAAAGCTCAGTGTGTTACATCGCTAACAGCACTTTTTAATCATCACAAAAACTAAATCTGTAAACCTAATTCTCTTTCACCTGAAAAACACCATCAGCTCATCAGCAGCTAAAAATCTGTTCTCTCCATTTCTCTCTCTCTCTCGTGCATGCGCTCTCGCGACCTCTCTCGAAGTAAAGATATTATCAGACTGACTCATTAAGATATTAAACCTGGTAAATGACACCAAGCCTAAAGGGCTGTAATAATCTATGTTTGTATTATTAATTATCTACTGCTTATCTCTTACAGTAGATCCAAATTATGAACAGGCTTGCAATGAAATAAAGTGCATTTTTCCTCTTTAGTAACTAATAAAAAAAACTTGCTTGCCAGAACACTGCAATATATTTACTTAAAATGCACTTTACTTTTAGAGTAAAAATCAGTAATAAAATCATAATAAAGTTCCCTGCCTTTGAATTTATTTAATTGCAAGAAACTGGCAAAAAAGTATATGTTTTTTGTTACACCACTTCACATTTACAATAAGCCAATTAAATCAGTCAAAAATTGAAAAACTGACACACGAACACTATATTTAGAGTTCTACTTTAACTATATGCACAATCCTAATGCATTTAGCACAGACATAACAAAATAGCACACAAAGGCTAATGGCCGTACACACACTCTTCAGTACATAAATGAGTGTAACACGCACAGACACACACATACACTGCGATTTGCAGCAGGTGCTACTGCTGGCGCCTCCTCCCTTTTCTAATTGTTTTTCTGGCTGGGGTAAGAAATTAATTTTGCTAATTAAACAGAATGTATGTGGAAGGCACCGTGAACAAATGGCTGCACCACGCGCCAGAGCAGCTGAGCTGACGCCATTCGCGGCGAATGTTCCAGGCGATCCTGCGCATCCGTCAATGCGCAAACACGCTCGGCCTGCAGCCACATGGCTGCCTTTAGAGCGTTCTAAAGAGTGTGTCAGAAATTTTGCAGGGGAATTTAACAGAACACCTCACTCCTGATACAGTTCATCTTCAAAGCCCCAGTGCCCTGTTTACTGTACTACCAGCAGGTTAGCTTGTTGACCATTAGCTAGCTAATGAAATCCATGAACACTGGGTGTAGCAAAGGTGCATAAGGTGCTTAAATTAGGTGTTTAAGGTGTGTAGTTTAAGCAGTTCTTTTTAGGCAGGGTTGCCAAGTTACCTGCCAGTTTTTAAGATCACAGTAACGCAAAAAATCTCAGACCAACATATTTTGCCCATCACCCCGTCCCCCTGGTTGACAAACACATTAGTTGATGTCATCTGCCCCCTGAAAAAAACAATTCCTTTCACTCCCATCCCAGTCTTACTCTATGCTGAACTCAACCCTGTTTTAAAGATATAATTGGTTCCATTTGTGCTGTGTACGCTACATTTTGTTTGCTAGCTACCCAAGATCCTCAAAGGTCATACGTATAATATATATTTGTATACCCCGAAACCCCCATCACCACCACTCGCCCACCCTCTAACAAGCACTTAGTGGTTTACATGTTAAGGAGAAAAATATATATAATTAATACCATGAGAGCTGATACTTGTTAAAATGAGCAAATAAGTGATGACTGAGACTCATGGCCGAATCCTTAGTTAAATTTTCCTTGGTCTTTTTGTACTTGCAGTGATTATGGCCTCCTGTCACTTAGCCTAAATGGATGATTTTTATTCATGTAATTGAATGGTACTAGGTTTTCTTGCTGAAATAATAGGGGATTTCTTGAGTTGAAGAATGCGGGGAGATTAAACATTTATTTTGGGTAAGACGATTTCAGTTCCTCTCCCAAAGAAGCAGGCCTCTTTCATTTGGCGTTGGTTTAAAAACGTGACTCACAGTGGATTTGCAGTAACCTGACAAGTTTTATTGTTTCAGAAAAATGTGAAATGAAAATGAAAGGAACTTTCATCTGGGTGTGGTGTCCAATCAAATGATGGAAAAACCAACCCATTTTAAATTAAACCACTTTATTCCACTACTTTTGAGGGGGATAAAGCTCTGGCTGAGGTTACAGCTCGAGTGTGGGAAAAACAGTGCTACTCTTGCTTAGAAAACGTGTTGTCTCAGTGAGTGGGAGAGCGGCATTGTGAGAAAGAGTGAATTTCACACTTGTATCAGCTAAACTGGGACCAGATTGAGGTTTTCATATTATAACAAAGAAGGTCAAGATACGAGTGTGGGAAGCTGACTCTAGATCTGCGATTAAGTAGTTTGGCTATCTGGATGTGTGTGTGTGTATCTTCAGGATGAGAGTGCTTCACCTTCACACCGTGCAATGGCCTTGGGCTGCAGCTGGTGGGAGGAGAGCAGATTGTAAACTTCATTATCACTGACCTCAGGCCAGGCACAACTCCAAACCTCGCCAAACTGACCCTATGTCTGCAGTTCATCTGAGAGTCAAAACTGCTGACCCAGGATCAGCCGTGTAGATCACTTTCAGCAGGACATGTTTTGTTTTCTTCTGATGCATGCAGATGAACCCTGTTCTGACTGGTTTGTCCATAAATATCAGTCCAGACTACAACAAATCACACAGAACTAAAATCCATAGGGAAAAATTTTTCCTCGAATCTTCAGTAATTCTGAGTGTGCAATATCAGTGAGCTAAACTGCTGTAGACTATAGAGGCGATTGTATAAAATAATACAAAAAATTCATGCTTGTACCCATCATAACTTCCATCCATCCATCCATTTTCTAAACCGGTTCTAGAGTTTTCAGGTTGAAGGGAAGCTGGTGCCAATCCCAGCTGGCTAGAATAGAATAGAATAGAATAGAATAGAATAGAATAGAATAGAATAGAATAGACTACGGGCCTAAGGTGGGGGACACCCAGGACAGGAGGCCAAACACATTGCAGGGCAACACAGAGACAGACAACCATTCACACACACTCACACCTACAGGCGGTTCTACTCCCCTGTTAATTGCCAGGTTTGATGAGTCTGTATAAAGAGGGAAACTACCAAATCGTGATGGACACTGGCCCTCCACAGCTAAAGTTGGAGAACCCTGCAATAGTACATCAGACACACCAAAGAGCAAGGAAAATGTAGTGTTCAAGAACCTGGTCCCTCTAAGCTGAAACGCTTGATATGCAGCCTGAAACAATCCTGCTACGAGAAACTTAAGGCACTGCTGCTCTCAAAACACTTCTGGCTATCTGTCTCATTAAGAGAGAGAGAGAGAGCGCGCATGAGAGAGAGAGCGCGAGAGCGAGAGAGAGGGGCGCTGCTTTATTAAATCAAGTTTCTCTGGAGGAAGACTGACTGATTCCCCCTCCTTCAGGCGGCAGTTCTGGTATTTTGAGAAGTCGCCCTAGACTGAATTAGTAAAAAATGAGAATAACACTCTTTCCTGCCCCCTAGCTATGCTCACACTCCCATTAGCTTTGGGATGGAGATGGAGCTCGCCACACTAACTTGACGAAGTTAATTGAGGGGCTGCATAGTTCGTTTGATATGGGGGAAAAAAAAGGTTCAATTCGAACTGTGTTGAAATAATGTCAGGAAAGAAAGTAATGTGTTTTTTTTTAAGTTGGCATAACGTAGATATGGGCAAACAAATCTCACTTTATGCAGTTGTTTTTACTACCCAGTGGACACAGAGACCTTTAGAGGTTAGAGGGGCTGGTGCTGAAATGAAGGAAGGGGGAGGGATGGTATGGAAAAGAATTTTACACTTTCCAAACTATGTTTAATTTTGCTTTAGTGTGCCTCTAATAATAACAATAACAAATAAAAATAAATATTTATATACCATCTTTCATATATTTAAATGCACCTCAATATGTTTTGCACACACCTAAAAAGAGAAAAGAAAAGTAGTGAATACATTTTATTTATTATATATAAAATTTTAATAAAAAAACATTTAAATACAAAGATTCTTAAAGTAAGTAATATGTAATTTACTTAATATTAATAAACTTGATTTTTAAATGGTTTTTTTATTAAAATTCTCTACAAAACATTTAGCATAAAAAACAAGAATTTTAAAACAAAGGCAGTGCTAAAACATAAAATTCCAAAGATGATAAAAGAAAAAAAAATAATACATGAATAAATAAATAAATATGTTTTTAACTACTTTTATCATTTATATTTACATTTTATCTGTAGGTGCCTGGCCATTATTAATTATTATTTAAACATTAAATGTCAATTAAAAAAACTTATATCGGTAAGCTGTTCCAAAGTTTTGGCACATAAAAAAGCAAAGCCTGATATTTAAACAAACAGTCAACAACATATTGGCTCTCCTTTGCTGTGCCTCGATTGCAGGTGCATTTTCAACAGTTCAGGCTGAAAATAAATTATTTAAATTAATACATTTAACATGAATGAGTGGGGCTAAACTGCTGTAAACTGAACAGTTACATATGACATACATTGATCAGCCATAATATTAACACCACTGACAGGAAACGAATCAAAGTGAATTAAAAATTAAAGTGAATTACATTTACCAACTAGTTATTTAATTACAATGGCACTTGTCAGGGGGTGGGATATATTAGGCAGAAGTGAACAGTCCCTTCTAAAGTTGAAGTGCTAGAATCAGAAAAAATGGGCGAGTGTAAGGATCTGAGCAACTTTGACAAGGGCCCTAATGTGATGGCTAGACGACTGAGTCAGAGCATCTTCAGTATGAGTGTTCAAAGTATACAGTAGTTAGTACCTACCAAAACTGATCCAAGGAAGGACAACTGGTGAATCAGTAGCAGGGTCATGGGGACCCAAGGTTCACTGATGCATGTAGAAAGTGAAAGCTAGCTTGACTGATCTGATCCCACAAAAGAGCTACTGTGGTTTAAAAAGTCAATGCTGACTGACAGAAAGGGGTCAGAACACACAGTGCATCAAAATCATAGCTGATTCAGGAGCATGAGGTGGTACTCAATATTACACACAATTTTAGTGTTATGGCTGATTTGTGAATATGAAAATGTGTTGGTTTTGTGTGACATTAAGGGACTTTAATATTACAGTACAAATTCAGTACTGAAGATGTGAGGAAAATTTGGGTTTTCAAGAAACAAGCCCTTTAAATACATTTTATAATAAAATTACATGCATCCTTAAATGCAGGGTATGCATCTTATGCAGATACAGCCTATGTAAAAGCAGAAGAGCAAATACTGGTATTGCTAAATATTGCAGCATTTTAAGAAAAACAAAGCCTTAGTAGCAGTCTACCAATATTAATAAAAATCTTCTCAGACAGCTTTGTGGAACCACAAGCACTGCAGGCCCAGAATAGAACGGTCAAGAAAGAAAGAAGGCCAATGAGATAGCTCCATATGGAAACAGTCAGGACGGCTTTAACGAATCACAGCACTCGGTCTCTGAAGGTTTCGAATTAACCTGCACGGTTATAAATCGGCCTCATTAGGAGGGAAAAGCCTGCACCAGGCAATAGAAGTATAGCTAAATCATGTGGCAAAGTGTGTGGGGCGAGAGAATGTAAACACACACACACACACACACACACAAAATCCCTGAAGACACGGCTGGGATGAGGAATTCATCTTTAGCTCCCAGAGGATCTGGCAACCCTCACAGGTATGTTATATAGGTCTACAGGCTGAGCAGTAGAGGTGCATTTTACAGTACGGGATTTGACAACAGGACAAAAAAAGCAGAAAAATGCAGTCTCAACTGCCCTTCAGCAAGACTTTCCATAGAGAGAAGCACCAGTCCAGACATTGAGGGGATCCACAATAGAAGACTTTGCTTTGAACACTTCTGCACATGGGTATTACAGCAATCACTGTAGATAACAGTAATCAAGTGATGTTGTAATTATATTACAAACCCCATTTCCAGGAAAGTTAGGATTGTGGCACAACAAGACCACAACTGGCACAACGGTCTAAGCATTAGAACGATCATTAGTAGACTGCGAGTTCAGTTCCGATGGTGCCACAACCTCTGTGGTCGACAGTCCAAAAAAAAAAAAACAACTGGCTTCGCTTTCTGGGTGGGTAGGAAGGCCCTCCCTCTCCCCCCTTCACTCAGCATGACCGATTCTGCAGTCAGCACTTTCCTCCAAGCATGAAGCCCTGGCCAGCGACATTGCATTACCAGCAGTTTGAAAAAAATATGGATAAAAGCTTTATGTAATTTTAAAATATATTGCTTTGTACTGTAATAATAAAGGGCATCTGTGAGACGTGCCTATAGCAAAGCTGAACCAGAGGGGGCGCTGCAAGCAGGCAACTAAATTCAAAAGTAACCTTTTCAAAGGGTCCAAAGAGTTCCAAGCATTTTTGAACTTCAATTTGAGGTGGAAAATAAAACTAGAGGCGCCATTACTATTTAACAAGACTTTATATTAGCGAATCTGTAACTCCATTTGGTCAGAAAAATGCATGACTGCGTCCATCACTCTCTATTACTTACAATTATTTACCAGCAAGCAAACTCGATAATCATGGCTGATTTACTAAGAATGTAAACGGTGATTGATTTCCTTTAAATGAATGATGGGGGTTAATCTAATAATCGAGAGAGGCCTAGCAGATACGGGCGCTGGTGGGTAGTGTGTGAGTGTGTGCTGTGCATGGGGCATTATTGTCTGGATGATATCCGTAGAGCGCAATCTGTTCATCGGACTTTGGTCACAGTGTGACACTTCCTGATCTCTTCCTGAGTGAGATTTCACTCACACAAACACACGGCACAAGCGACCTCCTCCTCGGATAAGCCCACTGACCCAATAATCATTGATTAGTGTGACCTACTGATTTAATTTGAGAGCAGATGGGGTCAAAGGGCAAATCAATCAGAACATGAAGAAAAGTAGAGGCCCGGAAATAAAATGAACTATGATCCAGCTGATTAGCAGCATACACCGATCAGCCAAAACATTAACACCACCTGCCTAATACTGACTAGACTCCCCTCATGCTGCTGAAACCGCTCTCACTGTGGTGCTCTGTGTGCTCTGACCCCTTTCTATCGGAGACAGCATTCACTGTTTAAACCGCAGAAGCTCTTCTGAAGAATAATTCCAGACTGGCTGTCACTGCCCACATGCATCAGTGAGCCTTGGGTAACCATGACTTTTAGTACTAACTACTAGACACTTGGAACACTCCATATGACCTGCTGTTTTGGAGGTGCTCTGACTCAGTCTGGCCATCACAATAAAGGCCCTTATTAAAGTGGCTCAAATCCTTCAGCTCCCCCATTTTTCCTGCTTCCAGCACATCAACTTTACAATCTGACTGTTCACTTGCTGTCAGATATATCCCACCCCCGACAGGTACTGCTGTAATGAAGAAAGTCAATATTATTCCCTTTAACTGTCAAGGGGTGTTAATGTAATGGCTGATCAGTGTACACATGACCCCCTCACAGACACCTCTTTCTAGCCTAAACATCAGTTGCCAAGTATGTTTCCGAACACAACAATGGACACTTATTAGAATCGCTTTACTGTGCGCTAGTACTGCAATTGTCACGCACCTTGCAATATATTAAACACACACCAGTGAATTAATAAAGTGACAGTCAAATATTTTGACCAAACTAATTGACTTTTGCTGGATTACATGAGCCTGACTCAACCGAACGCCCACAGATACACTCGTCCAAAGCTGTGGTTGGGTTGGGCGCACACAGCACAGGGTGAAACACTTCACTGCTTAGGCAGCTCATTTGCACACTGCTGCCTTCCATAATACCAGCATTGTAATAGCTAATATCACCATTAACCATTAACATAGAGTATGTACTGTGGCCTTATATATATATATATATAGCCCTCTTTCTAGTCTACAGACCATGTGACCAAGTCTGTGTCTAAAGGAAGCAGTAGAAAAGTATCAGACCATCTGCATGTATGAGGAACTTGTCTTTTATCTTGGCAACTTTTTCATGTGGCTTTACACACCCAAAATAGATCAATTGTTATTACATGAATTAGACTGCTTTTGTTCATGTGAATTTAAGAGGATGTGTGTAAATGAGCTCTGTTCTGATTTGCTGCCCTCTATTGTGCCTCATTCAAAAAGCAACCTGAAACATTACATACTTATAACTTCAATTGAGTGGGTGGGGCTACACTGCTACACTATTTAAATAAAAAAGATAAGCAAACTATCATATATATATATATATAAACTTTTTTGGGATGCCATGAACATCCTGCTTAATTTAAACACAAAGACACTTATCTGGAACTGCAATCAGTCACAATACCTGAAGCACACAGTATACAGATGACACAGTGTCACTGACAACAAGCACCATTCTCATGAGGCATTAGAGGGTTTTCATCTGCCTCCTTTCTAACTGCTAAACTTTAGCTACAAGCCAGCAGCACTGCACAGGCTGAGACCATGATACTGATTCACAAATGATCTATTGCTTAGACCTACAAGGCCTTTCCTCACGGCGTCCTGAGTTAGTGACCACGTGCAGTTTAATGGCTGAGGTTCTATGCTCATTTCTGAGAGGTATTAACAGCTTTACAGCTCACACTCCAAAAGTTATCCACTAAGTGCTGAGGTCAACAGCTCTCTACACAATCAAAGGCCACACACACACACACAGAGAGAAAGATTATATCCACCATAGGAGGACCTGTATTGAAAAACAAAAAACACCAAAGTAACGCTGCAAAACAAAACACACTGACACCCAATTAAAGAGAAAGTATGCTACTCTATCCACTTATGCCCCTAAGCCCGAGAGAGGAAGTCAGGGTTTGTGCTGTCAAGAGCTAGTATGAGTGGCTATGTACACACACACACACACACACACACACACACACACACACACACACACACACACTTATAGTAATTATTCTATTAAAATGCCATTATAATACTTTATGATACAGCTTTTTTGCATTTTACATTATTATTTTCCTGTGACGAGCCTCTCTTTATTCCCAGTCATTTCTGTTACTGTACCTTTGAGGCCGCTATATGTAAATGTCTGTGTTCTGATTGGCTGTCCTGTCTTGCGTCTCATTCAAAAAAGCAGCCCAGGCTGAAACACTTCTTATAACTTCACTGTGAGTGGGCAGGGCTAGTGTTGATTATATATAATATTACGATATTAATATATGCAGATATGTCAGTTTTAGTGACGACACAGAATCTGTGACTTCAAAGTGATTTTTGCCGCTTAGTTTCGGCATATGGACTGTATGGACCATGGAGAGAACAGAACGATTTAAAGCTTTAAATGTTTAAAGTGTTTACATACTCTTTAACTCAATATTTTTTTTAAAGTTCAGTTTTCTTTGATATGGGCCTTTAATAATTAAGAATCCACTGACTGAAACAACCATAAATATATATATTTATAATATTTATTTGTCGTTACTCTACATTTTACAAACCCTTTGGTCCATTTCCCAATCTTTCTTCTGACTAAACATGCTGCTTTTTTCTGTTAATGTGCCTTTAAATTCACTTATTTTCTGATCGGCTGCCCGGTACTGTGCCTCATTCCAAGAGTGGACACAGAAATAATCGACTCTAAATAAGCTGTTTTTTGCAGCTTAATTTCCATATTGGGCCTATAGGGACCTATGGAAGTCGTTTCTCCATGACACAGACCCTTTAATGTGGTCTCGTTGCCACCAAACACCCTGAAACGAACCGCCCACAGACTCGGTCTGGCATCTAATTTACAGCATTGCAATCTCAAATGTACACATTTCATTGATGGGAAAGAATTTATTAATCAGAAAAAAGTGTTTCGGAGCTTTAGAGAGCTAAGCTGGTGAAATCTCAAACGGCTTGGCAAGGGCAGAGCTTTCCCCCGTTCTATCTCCGAAGCCCTTTCGCGTGCTCCCAAGGAGCGAGTGCTCTCGTCTGCGGGCTTCAAAGCCTGCCAGCTTCCCCTACTGTTCTTCTGGATGATACTACCACCAGTAAGATCATGCGAATCTCATCTCAGGCTTTGCTTCCTTTGAACCCCCTTTCCGGGTGGATTTGCTTGCGCCGGCATCCAGAGGAGGAATGAGTCTATGAAAAGCAATGAATGAATGAATACATGAATATCTGATCGTCCCCCTCTCCTCCCTCAGCAGTAAATATGTGGTAGCTGCACTTCAGGCACATCGTCACACGTTTAAAGTAAACAACAGCAGCAGAGGAGGAGGAGGTAGCGACAGCCGGGGCAACGGCGGCGGCTGTTTTACCCCAAGAGGTCTCCAGAGGAGGGCCAGCTATAGTACGGATTCATGCGTCTCCCCTCAGTGACAATACATGTGCCTGTATGGATCCCAATAACATGGGGTCGGCTTGTAGACGCTTTCGTGAAAAAACGATCCCGGGTGGCAGCATGAGCTCTCGCCTGCCCACCTCGGGACGCACGCGGCACAGGACGAAGGATGCTTCACGTGGCTGACTTGGTCTTAAGATTCCTCCACACTGCGTCACTTACCTCCATCTGTCCGCCGGGACGCATCTGAACGTGAACTCGTCAACATCCAAGTTCAATCCGTTCAATTAGCCACTAATAGGATTCTTTATTAGTGAAATGAATGAGAGGGGGATGAATAATTTAGGGACGGCGGTCTGCCTCGCTCACTCGGAGAGCCGCTAACTAATCAATTAGGTTCATCAAAGGAGAGCCGCTGCGACGTTTGCCTCTCATCCCCTGTACATCCCTTGACGCATCATGGATGTGCCGTGCTGGAAAGCCACTGGAAAGGATGCAGTTAGTTCCCTCTATAGCACTGCAATGCAAGACTGCACTTGAAGGGCAGAGCAGCCAGTGCCCCACACACACACATACACACACACTTTCAGTAGCAGTCTTCCCCTCAGAGCTTCTCGCCTTAGAAATACCGGAGATGAATCGATTCACTATGTCCAGCTGCTGGACCAGACCAGACCGGACCGTCCAGCTGCACTTGCGGCAGCATTAAAATGAAGGAGATTCAACAAACTGAACAATCGCTTATTTTAAAAAGAACAAAACAGATTATTCTGAAAACAATCCTCGATCATTAAACAGGTTTTCGGTATGAATTGACAAACAATGACTCATATTAGGCGACGACGATATTCGATTAACCGAACCCCCCGCAGTTGGCGTTCTGATTGGCTGATGATTCATCGAACCGTGTCGCTGAAATCGATGTAAATATTGTGAGGAGTTCGTCTTTACACCGATGTGTCGGCTTAAGCGATGCGTGCTGTTGCGTCGATTAATCGGACTAGTCGCAGCCAGCGGACGCACCACCGCGAGCACTGCGATCAAAAATATCCGCCGCAAACGCAGTTGCACCTACCGAGTGAGCGAGCATCGAGATCCAGCCGGGCAAGCTCGCTCCACGGTCCCACTGCCGCCTCCTCCTCCTCCTCCTCCACCTCCTCCTCCGCCGCGCACCACCGGCGATCCGGGGGCTCGAACCAGTCAGTCAACCTCTGCTGGGAAAAAGCCCCCTACCCGTTCCGAACGACACCTCGCGCTCAGGGGTGCGGGGGCGAGGTTGATTTCCTCCCCAAAGGGTGTCGCAAAAAGGGGGTCCGCGTATATCCCGTGCGTCCTCTTTCCTACGCGCGTCCTGGGGCAGAGCCGCATCTCGCGCGCGCTCGCTCCCGTGCCATCGCGCCTTCGTTCCTTCCTCTCGCTCCCTCGCTCCCTCTCCTTGTGTCTTCTTTTTTTATTTCCCCCCCGCACCTTCACCACCGTCCTTAATTCCCACCGTCCGTGCAGCGCGCGCGAGAGAGAGATAGAGAGAGAGAGAGAGCGCGCGCAGACAGCACGTCGGTCAGAAGGGGATGTGGTCGCGCGCCGTTAAAGTGCGCGAGGAGCTCGAGCCGTCGCCGCCGCACGCTGGAGATGAAGCCCAGAAATGCCAGAGCAGCGCTGAGCGCTTAGCGCAGGCTGAGGAGCCGAGAGTAGGGTTGCCAGATGTTGCCTCCAGAGACGCGCAGAAATCCTTCGGTAAAGCTCGCGCAACTTCTTGTTTTTTTTTCTTCCCCCCCGAACCAGATCACGGCTCGTGAATTAAACAAGGTCGCGCGAGGTCCAGCACGGCCCGGTCATTGCTCGCGCAAGTGGGCGTGGCCCGCAGATCGCGCTCACCTGTCCAGTGATCATCAGTGAGCTAGACCAGGTGTGCGACACGCGACGTGGGGGTGGATCTCGGGACGGAGGGGGTGGTCACAAACGCTGCCGGTGGGTATGCTGGTCAGCGTCGTGCTGGGATCGATGCGTTGCTGTCTGACAAATCATCGTATCTCCAAAAATGGCAACTTTACAAGACAAACAAAAAACCTTCTCGACTTATAATGGAGGTCAATGGAAAATGTCATTATTTTTGCTCCATTCGTCGTAAAATTCAGACACGATGTTAATATCAGCAGGGTTTTTTTTTTCAAATTCTGTAAAATGTGGAAAAGAAATAGGAAAAATGGAGATACGAGGTTTTGGACCGGACAGCCACGGTAATCACCCCATGGTCTTGGGGCGCATGCTCCACAGGTAGAGATACGGCTTCTTATAGCAGTAGCGTTAGCATTAGCCTACATATGCTATTTACAACCTCTGTGGGGTCTCTACCTCTATTTACCTGGTTCTGCCTGACTTTACTGTAAGAGGAGGACACACACGTACCTCTAAAAGCCCCTGGCCCTTCAGGCCTAAAACTGGTGCCCTCTCAATTCTAACTTGAAAAATAATATCATATGAAAGCTGTGGGTTTACATTATGACTCCAATCTGGCAACCCCGTTCCCAGCGCAAGGTGGATTGCGAGTGGAACGTGCTGCATTGCTGATCAGCCAAAGCACACGAGTGCCCCCTAGCTGCAGTGACTGTCATTGCTCTGCCTTCATGCCAGGGTTAAGAGCTACACACTGCATCTTTATTCACTTTAAAGTGCTTCTGCTGATGCAGACTCCAGCTGTGATAGGACAGTCAAAATGGGCAGTGGTGACCTAGTGGTTAGGACGCTGCCTTTGGGACCTGAAGGTCGCAGGTTCAAGTCCTGGCCCAGGCACTACTGAGGTACCCTTGACCCGCTACACTGCTCCCTGGGTGCTGTTGGTAGCTGCCCCCTGCTCCATGTGTGCACGTGTGATGGGTTAAATGCAGAGGTCACATTTTGTTGTGGTGCTTGAGTGTGTTCACAATGACAAACAGTCACTTTCATTGAAGGCACCCCTATTTTGTACCCAAAGGATACTGGTATCTTTCAGTCCATGGAGCCTGTTCCTGAAGACCTGCTTTCATTCAGAGTTTACCTTCAAGCACAGTCTGCTGCGGCAACCAGTCAGTGTCTAGGATCTGTATGGGGAGATCAGGCGCAGGGTTGGACAAAGAAGGGTTTTTTTAATCGCATGGTTTGTTCAGACAGTCCTGTAGATCAAACTACAGTGGTAAGTAGATACTGATAAAGGTACCAGTACCAATTCCACATATTCTGAGCCAAAATTATATTAATCAGATACTTGTTGAATTGTTTTTATTATAGTAAGCATTATTATTATTATTATTATTATTATTATTATTATTATTATTGTAGTAGTATATTGCTCATGCTGGCCAATTAGCCACTTAATAACATCTTACTCTAATAAATACCTCTCCAGTATTTTGTCAGACAGTTGCTCATGATCTATGCTAATCATTCATAAGATAAAAAAATGTCCTAAAGAAATGACCATGCTGTGTTTTTTGATATATTATTTTTTTAATCTACTTTCTGCAGAGCTTAGTTTTACTTACAGTGCTGCAGCTGCACAGTATAAGGTGGAACTGAACCATTCAGATGAGGCTAACTTGAGCCTGCAGCCTGGTCTGAAGAGAGTAAAAACAGGATCTTACAGGTTACGAACAGGAAGGGCGGCGTCCCTGTCATCCATGTAAAAGTAAGAGCATGAGCTGCATGTGTAGGATGGCAAAAGGAGCTTTGTGTCAGATGTTTGATCTCACTCTAACAGGGGTCCCCAACTCTGGTCCAGGAAGGCTGATGTGCAGCACAATTTGGTTATTTTCCTGCTCATGTCTGGCTTAACTCACCTGTTTATTTTTAAGAGAACAGATTCAGTTTTATCATGTTCAGCTTCTAGCTATTAGATGTTTTACTAGTGGAACGGGAATGGCTGTAGATACCTATTTAAGCTTTACTTGATCCTTTTTACATGAAACACATTTTTTATAGTAATTAATTGCTCCAGAGATGAGACATTTCAGAGATTAGAAATGTACAGAAATGAGAATTTCCATTAGATCAGGCCCGGGGGAGATATGAACAGTTGCCTGTGAGAACTGATATTGATTTCTGACATTTTTGATTTTTTGTTAAATTTTTCAAAATTTCAAATCAAATCAGTTACGTTAAATTAGCATTCCACAGACGCCAGGAGATCACTAAGTGTATGTGTTCCAGGTGAATATAAATAAAGTGAAGTGAGGTGAGAGTGACCTATTTGTCATCGTCAACACACTTAATCACATAAAGTGCCCACAGCAAGATGTGACCTCTGCATTTAACCCATTACACATGGAGCAGCGGGCAGCTATGAGAAGTGCCTGGGGAGCAGGAGAGCGAGATTGAGTTTCTTGCTCAAAAGTTACCTCAGTGGTACCCAGGTCAGGACTTGAACCTGCGACCTTCTGTTCACAGAAACAGGGTCCTAACCACTAGGCCACCACTGCGACTGCTACATGAAGCCACATCAAAGCAACAGCTCTGCAATGAGTGGTTGTCAACATCTTTTGTAAAACAGTAGAACCACTAAAATATACAGAAAAATGATCGAAATGCACCACAACAGACCACCATCCTTTTACCACAGGTATTAATTATTCTCATATAGTTTCTTATTAAACCTCTCACAGTTCTTTACAGCCTCCCCCCCTAAATCACCTATTCCCCATTGTGAAGTCTCAGCACTGTGAAGAAATGGTGCTATGAATTTACACAATTCAAATGTGTCATGAAGAAAATGTGTTCAACACAATTCTTGCCAAAAGAAGTCAACTTGACGTAGCAGTTTCCACTGATGTGTGAATGACTGGCATTCAAAGTCTCATATTTTCAAGAAACTAAAAGTCAACTTAACTTGCATTCACCATACAGTGTGAAGACAAAGACTGAGTTCCTTTTCTTTGCAGAAGCTTTCTGCAAGCCCTGCAGATTGGGTGTTCATTCTAAACCAGCATACGCTCAGCATTAAAAAAGTGAAATACACCCACACTCAACCTTATACACCCTGTTCATCCTCACAGACGAGGGGGGGGCATCTCCAAAATGCTGTTACCTCCATCTGCCGAGAGTTTTGCAAACATCATAAAAAGGCAGTAACTATACACGTTCTTCAGGCCAGGTTCTTTCTTTGTGGAGTTTGTATGTTCTCCCTGTGTGTGTGTGGGTTTCTGTCAGGAGAGCTGGTTTTCTTCCAGTACAAGGCCATGAACACAAGGTTAAACTGTTAAATCCTTAGGTGTGACCCTGTGAAAGTAAAAGTGATTATTTGTCATTGTGAACATGCCCCATCACACAAAGTGCACCACAACTAAATGTGACTTCTACATTTTACCCATCCACATATGGAGCAGCAGGCAGCTATCAACAGTGCCTGGGAAGCAGTGTAACAGCATGGTACCTTGCTCAAGGTACCTCAGTGGTAAATGGGCCAGGACTTGAACCTACAACCATCTGATCACAAGTGCAAATCCCTTAACAATGGGCCACCACCACCATGTGTGCGCTGCAATGAACTGGCCCCATTAGCACTGAGATTATGAGACTCTAGCACCCCTACATGACCCTGGTTGGGATAAGTGGCCCGAATGAATTAATAACTATACACAGTTAACACAGATGTATGACAAAATGATTATGATTGGCTTATAGGCTGCGGTACATCATCAAAACTGATAACCTTCTCCTGTCCAAAGTAAAATCAGTGCTGAGATGTGAGCCTCCTATCAGTAATTCAGCCTGTCATAGAGGCGTTAAATAAAATGGGTTTATCCGCTATCCTTGTAACCCCCTGTTAAATGTTCAGCTTGGGCTACTGGGTAACATGCATAACTTTTCTTTTAAAATATTACGTCCTGGCCCAGGTACCACTGAAGCACCCTTGAGCAAGGTACCGTCCTGCTACACTGCTCCCCGGGTGCTGTTGATAGCTGCCTGCTGCTTCACGTGTGGATGTGTTAAATGCAAGGGTCACTTTTCCTTGTGGTGCAAGCTTTGTGTGTGGGGGGTGTGTTCACAATGACAAGTATTAACTTCCGCTTTTCATTTTACTTTCATTTCATGAGTGTAATCCTAGCCAACATGGCCATCTGTTGTTAAAAATTGAAGGTGACTATTTGTCATTGTGAACACACTCAAGCACCACAATGAAATGTGAACTCTGCATTTAACACATCACACGTGGAGCATCAGGCAGCTATCAGCAGCGCCCGGGGAGCAGTGTAGCAGGGTGGTACCTTGCTCAAGGGTACCTCAGTAGTGCCCTAACCACTAGGCCACCACTGTCCTGATGGCAATGGCTAAATAGAGGAGAAAATTGGGCATAATTTCATTCATAAATCTCATTTTAAAGCGTAGTCATTTTTAAAGAAGAAACATGGGATTGGTGGTCGTATCAGTTCATGGTTAATGTTCAGTCTCTTATTGAAGCCAGTGTAGTGAGTTTAGGGAAGAAATCGATGTATTAAAATTTATATTCAGACTCTCTTTTGGGTTGAGTAATGTGGCCTTACAATTTTGGGCCACTTCTGGATGCTCACAGGTACACTTCTGTAAAGAAAAGACTGGGTCGAGAGTAGCTGTCAGTCCCAGGTGTGGGGCCGCACCTGCACAGTCATGTCTTGTGTTTGCCCTTCTCTAACACACCTCATTCTTCTCATGAAGGGCTGGATATTTAACTAGCACAAAAAATTTGCAGGGAGCCAGGCCTCAGGCCTCCTCTCCCTTTAGTGCTAAGGACAAGTTTAAAATGAAGTACTGAAAAGCCTAGTGCACAAAAAAAAGCAGCAGGATGGGGGAAAAAGTCTTTCCTCAACACCGCCGTTAGTCAGTCATGCTGATTGATCCGTCTCAGACGAAAGGTATTTTCAGGCTAATTGCAAGGGATTTAACAGAGATGGTGATACTTATGGCTTCAGGTCCGAGCGGTTAGGCTGTCATCTATCCATTAGCAGGCGATTATGTCCATGAAAACTGGCACTTTGACATCATGTCCAGGATAATGGCACTACTTAAGCACTTATATCCAGAAACTCATTTTCTTGCGCTATCAGCGACGTGTCTTCCGGCACCTTTCGGCGCCAAACTTGCATAGCAAAGGCATGCAGGTGAACCCTTCCGTGAAAGGGCAAAAGGACCACCCAAGTAGAGTCAAGTACACGATTCAGTCTTCTGTTATCTGTGGTGTATAGTAGAGCTACATTTTAAATGTCAATGTCCTCTTTGGCTTTCTCTGTTCATTCAGCCAAACTGACTGTAGGATTAGCTGAATTAGCTTGATTTTATTGCTAATATTAATTTTTGTCATGTCATAAAGCACTGGGAAAATGATGTGATCATAATTTTTGTGTATTTTCTCTTTGATTGCATACTGTGATAAAACAGATAATTTTTTTTAATTGTTATATAAGTTATTTATTATTTAAGTTATTTCTAGTGATCTGATGTAAGGGTGTTGGTGTCTGTGGACATTTAGTGGGGAGACATTATTTTTAGATATGTTTTCAATGCATGTACCCAATTAAGGATGTCTTTAAATGTACTTATAAAAATGGCATGTATGGAGGTAGGAGCATCCTAAAGATGGGCTTTGAATGCCCAGCAGTACTGGGGCATTACATATCACCTAAGGAAGCATGCATGAAGCACTGTCCTGGGACATATTATTAATTGTATCATCCAAGAAATTTAATATACAATTGGAAATATCCATCTTAGGGACCATTATGATATTGGGGATTTCAAGACGGTCCACCAAGAAGAATGGACCAAAATTGAACCACAATGCTGCAAAAAGCTTATTACTGTTGAACATCGACATGTGGAAGCTTTAACTGCCAACGTTTTTTAAACATATCTTTGTTTATGCTTATGAATGCTTACCTTTCTGCTCATATTTATATGTGTGAAGTCAAAAGACATTGTGTGTGCGAATTTACACTGGAAGTGCATTAAATAACAAAAACAAAATTCTCTGAATACTTGTTTCCCTTCATTGTGTTGCAGACTTGAACACTGACCTGTTATGGTCCACGCAATAACTTTCTTTCAGCTCTGTCTCCTAGAGGTTTATTCTAGGAGTTCAGAAAGATGCTGAGTCAGCTTACCAACCCCAAAATTCTTTCTTTTCTTTATTTGTTGAGGATGGCTCAACATGTAGCCATGGAACTGAAGATACAATATTTCAGCTCTTAACTCTAAAGGCTGAAAGGAGAGGAGTGAAAACCTTTTATAGTAAAAACAATTCACACTTTTCCACAAAGGATGGCATTTAAATACTCTATGCACATCTTTAGAAATGTTGACTTGCATGCTCACCTGCAAAGAAGAAAAATGCAGTTCATGTCCAAGGTTTGCAAATCATACAACTTACCATCACAATCTAAAATTCATTCATTATCCAAACCACTTATACATTTTGGGTCTGTGCTGCAGCCGATCCCACCTGACTTTGGGCACAAGGCAGGGTTCATGCAGGACAGGAGACGACCCATCTGTTAAACTATTTTTGCATGCTTGTATTCTGATATAAATCAGGTACTTAATGCATGACACCATCACAGGGCAATACAGGAGCAGACAAACATTCACACACTCACTCACTCCTATGGGCAATTTAGAGTATCTCATCAACAGGAGGACCTGGAGGAAACAGACACGGACACGGGGATAGCTTACAAACTCTGCGCAGCAAGGTACCTGAGGCTAACCTGGGGACTGAACCCAGGACCCTCTAGCTGTGAGGTGAAAGTGCTAACCTATATATTATGACTAAAGGACATCTTAAACCAATGCGAATGAAATGATGTTTGGCTGTAAGAAAAGGTCTAAGTGTACATAATTTGTGCATTTTTTTGTTTCCTGCACCAAAAGAAATAATCATTACAACAAAAAAATGTTGTCATTCATCATACCAATCCCCGGTCAACAACAACAAAAAGACACTATTCATGAATCTCTAGTGACTCCCCTGTTTTAAGCCCTTATCAAGGGGCTTAAAAGGGGTTTTTAGAGTGAGAACATAGAAGATCCACTTTTGGATCCCTGAAGAACCTTTCAATAGACAATCCCTTAAAGAAGCATTTTTGCCAGTAAGATGTTCCTCACTACACTGTAAAGGTTGCATACCAATTAAATGCTCATCCTAGAACTATAGGTTCAAGCAAAGCACCATTTAGGAGTAATTATTTTTTAACAGTGTAGTACATCATTGTTTGGGTGAAGAGAACTCATCCTACAGTATATGTGGAGCTTCGGCTCAGAACTAAATCATCTCAGGGCCAACAGCAATTGCCCCCACTTGTTATTCAGCATGGCCTTGTAATCTGGTCTCTTGGAATATGTTCAGATCCTTTTGCAAGATGATATCCATAGTTTAGCCTGATCTATTATATCCCCCGAGGTGTGCGGTAAAGGAGAAATAAACACATCTGCCTTCCACATTCAGTGTTAAATGGAGGTGCTATCACATTACTGAGAGGTATCAGGCATGAGCGGTGGACTGAAATAGCAAATAACAAGGTGATGCATTATTACAGGTAAAAAGCTTTCAGAGCGCCGGTGCCATTAAGAAGCTGTAGGGAACATCCAGAGACCGTTTGGAGGAATAAAGCTCAAGAGAGCAGAAATTCTGGAAGGAAAACATTCGCAGTTTGGCCCGGTAATAAGCAGGTCTATAAATAAGGATCATTTTATTTTTCTCAACATGAGGAACAGTATCTCCTATAATATGCTATTGAGTTGTGTTAAATCTGTCATATTCAGTACAATGCAGGTAAATAAGTAATTGTGCACATACACATACGCACACACACACACACACACACACACACACACACTGTATGCACATTCTCTATATGTTAATATGCACATACTGTATTGACTAGTAAAGCTGCTGCTGAAACCATTTTTTATGTGTCCTCTGAATGAAAATATACACAGGTACAGTCTAAAAATTGACATTATTTACAAAAGACAATTTTTACAAATTAGCAAACATATAATAATACATAATTTAATATAAAAATATTATTTATACATTTTATATAACTCTGGGGTAGCAACATTTGGTTGGACTAAATTAATGCCAGTTGATTAGTAGGGTTGGGTAGTAACAAATTGAATGTTACTGAGATTATATAATCAGATTACAAAGCATTAATAACAATAATCAGTCCAGGTTACATTTAAGAAAATGTGTAATTAGATTGTAGTTACATATTAAAGATTATCTGATTACATTTTTTTTGCCATTTAAAATATGGCAGTTTTATAATGATTAAACATGTGTGTAACCTTGTTATAGTGCATGAGACCCCAGTGGTATAGGGGAAGTGGGAGACAGGGGATTATAGGGAATTTAAGGAGGGTGGAGTACCACTGTTATATGTATATATGGGGGGGAGGGGGGGGTTATACTGTAGAGTACACTGTTTTACTACATTGCGTTGTTACACATGTTCAGAGGCTTGCTCGCTTGCCAGTAAGATTTTCCTGGCTTGTCCTGGATTTTGGTGGGCCTGACTACTTCACAATGCCTTCAAGGTAATTGCCTTTGGAAAGGTGCACCACTGGTGAGATGTTTATGCAGCACCTGTCAGGTTAAGGCCGCACCACAGACCTTAGTATCCTTCGTTCCTTGTCTTTGTCATATCTGCATTTTAGCCTTGCACTGTACTTGTGTTAGCTAGCCACGTCGTCATTTTTGTGTTTATGTTGTCCGTGTGCTCCTTAGCTCCATCTTAGCCTTGTCCCTTCCTCAGATTCCAACCCGACTTATAAAACTATTCCTGTTCCTTGCTGCTTCCTTGCAGTACACAGTCTGGTAACAGTACGACAGAGACTAGACAACCAACAAGAGTAAACACAGGGGTTATATATACACACACTAGACAAGTTTCCTGACACCTGGGAATGGGAGGAGCATAGAAACTAGACACAGCTGACAATACTAACAATCAAGGCAGGGCTAAGACAAGACACAAGAAGTACATGGCAAAACAATGACACATGGCTATATAAACAAACACAAATACACCTGTTACAGAGCAGGATAAACCCAATACAATGAAACAAGAGCCTCTTACCGAAGCAACATAACTGGAAAATTAGGTTGAAGTGGCATCTATCTATCTATCTATCTATCTATCTATCCACCTTAGAGTGGATCATAATCACAGTGGCCTGTCCACTGAAACTGGTAGAAATTATCAGTCCACTGTCTGAGTGTCCATGAGTTTTACAAGGCTGAAGTGGATAATCGCTTTGCGTAGGCTCACAGGAAAGTTCTTTTTTTTTTTTTTTTTTTAGAGAGAGAGGTTCAGTATATTTATATGAAAATGTCATTATGTTAAACTCACAGAATTATTTACAATGAAATTATTTACAATGAACTAAAACATGGAGAGGAAAAGCCAGCATTTGCTTTATCCATAATAAAAGAGGCCTACTTGCTGCATTGTTCAGACACCCATGACTTTGTGTTCATTATATTTTTCCCATCTTTGTGTGAGCAGCCACCAGAACAAATTCCCTGTATATGAATACGTGTTTGGCTAATAAAACTTAGGCGAGCATTGCAGCGCATTTTCTTTAACCATTCAGTGTGCAATTACGCTCGATAAACAGTGGAGTTGGTACAGAATTGCTAAGGCCATGATTGAAATTCTAGGGTTGTGAGCTGGCATTCACTTTGGCATATTGAAATGTGGTAAGAAAAGGAGTCAGAGGCTGTGAGTTATAGAATGGGTGGCTTTGTAGAGATGGCCTAGCGCTTGCTTAGACACAGAACAACTGATCTCAGGCCCCAGATGGAGTTTTTATAAGGCACAGTCACAGTCACTTACATGTAGACCACAATTGAGCAGCCGCCACTCTCACAGACATAGAAAACTGCATCTAGTGCTGAAGGAGCAGAACGAGGAGTCTGACACTTCTTTCTTCTTTCCTTTCTTCCCAGTTCCACGCACGCAATACATCATCCAATTTTCGGCTGCTATGATGTCTTGCCCTGAGGCGATCGATATCTCTAGCCTTGCAGAGTCGTATTGTCTTGAGGACAGACCTGAATGGACATGGTCAAGTCCGGACTTGTTGTGCGGCAGCAGCTATCCAGCATGCTTCTGTATTTCTCTCACAAAGCATGGCAGGGAGTTCCTGATGTAACAGAGGTTTCTCAGCACATCAACACCTCTAATAAGTTGAACTGATGGAGGTGATGGAAAGTAACAATTCTGAGAAGTTACATGAAAACTAGCTCTGCAGAAATGGCTGATCTTTCTGCTTGCATGCAACACTAAGTGGGTCTGTTGCAATGAGTGCTGCATGGTGGAGTAAGTTCTTAATAAGTCATCCAGAACCAGATATCCACTTGCATATTTCTTTATGTGGCAGAAGCGCATGTAAAAAAAAATTACAGGTTTTAAGATTAAAAGAAATCTGTAAAATGAGACAGTCGGAGACGGCACAATACCATTTTTTCTTTTCCGATGCTGAAACTGAAAAATAAAGCACTAACCAGTACTGATACCCATAATTCTTCTTTTTAAAACTGCTATTGTTTTTTAAAGTGCTTTTTCTTGATTTTGTTGCCAAATTTCAGGATGGGCATTGGCTTCCTTTGAGTAACCTGAAGCTCCTGCATGTCTTTGAGAACTGTCAATAACACAACATCATTGCACATTCTGTTACCTTAGCAAGCAGATGCACATGCTGGCCATCATTGTGCTGTATGATGGGGGAATTGGGGGTGTTCTCCTACCCATTCAGTTAGAGCAAAGCCAATTGTGCTCTTAAGAACTGTCTAAATCACCAGGAAGAAATGTATCCTGTTTGCATGTACTCCGTTGTCCTGGGAAAGCAAATGTATTTTGTTGTAACATTGCAGTTATTTAAAAGTAATAGAATATATAGTACAGTCATACGTAACAAAATATACAGTATAAAGTACAGTAGTATAGCATATGTGAATATACAGCATATACTGACATTACTGACATTACAGTACTGACATTACATCAACCGCTATTTAACAATGGACTGAGCTGCTGAGTCAGCTTTGGATCAAGCTGTTCACCATAATTGATTTTCCAGCACTGGATCAGTGCACATTTTGGTTGAATTTTCAACATTGGATCGATGTTCATCATGGTTAATCTTCCAACACTGGATCAGTGTTCACCATGGTTGGTTTTCCAACACTGGATCTATATTCAGTATGGCTGATTTTCCAACACTGGATCAGTGTTCACCATGGTTGGTTTTCCAACACTGGATCAGTGTTCACCATAGTTGATTTTCTAACATTGAATCAATTTTCCCTATGGTTGATTTTCTAACATTGGATCAGTGTTAACCATTATTGATTTTCTAACATTGGATCAATGTTTAGCATGGTGGGGAGTGGTAAACTCTAATCGTGGATGAATTAACTCTTGAGCAGTTTGGTGATTTACTTACTCAAGCTCACCTTATTCAGCTCATCACTAAACTACCAAGTTTGGCTGATTAGCCAGAGAAGGTGATTCCCAAGCTAGTGTCTAGGTCCAATTCCCCTTCCCTTGCCTCTGTAGCTACACCCCGTGTTTACATTTGCACTCCATTCTAAAATGCACAACAGTGCAGCTATGTTTCCCATCTTTTGTTTTAGTCGACTCAGCCATTAGTTGATTTATTGGGTGCTTGTAATGCAAGGTTAATAATACTGATAGGCTATTAATAATAATGGTGTATTTGCATGCACACATATCTGTGAGAATATGTGAGTATAAGAGAGAGAGAAAGAGAAAGAGAGCAAGCAATGTGCAGCGTTATTACTAATGAACCTTGAGTCTTAAATACATTTGAATAGACTATTTAAAAAAGTGCTGCCATAGACCTCGCAAAATACTGCTAATTAATTAAGGCCAAATTGTGTGGCATTAACTAAAAGCCTCCTACTGAAACCCACTGAAATGTGTCATACATTTTTCAAATTAAAGGTTAGGTTCATGCTGTTCTAGGAAAAAACACTAATTGTTATAAGATCTTTACATGTGGAGGTAACATAAAAAATCATTCCAAACATTCCATTGAAAGGTTCTTTAAAGTACCAAAAGTGATTCTTCTATGGCGTTGTTCTCAGTAGAGCTTTAAGAGTGTAGTCCTGAGACCACAAAAATGGTCTTTCTATGGCAACCTTCCCAAAAGAACTTGAAAAAAATAGTCCCAATACCACATAAGTGGTTATTCTATGGCATTGTTCCCAATGCTGCTTTAAGAGTGTAGTCGTTGGACCATATACAAGGTTTTTTATGGAATCTTGCCCAACAGGGCTTTAAGAGTGTAGCCCTGGGACCACAAAAGTGGTTCTCCTATGGCATCATTCCCAATAGAGCTTGTAACAGTAGTGTACTGGGACCACAAAAGTGGTTCTTCTATGGCATTGTTCCAAATTCAGCTTTAAGAGTGTTGTCCTAGGATCATAACAACACTGTTGTGATTTGCTATTTCTTACTGGAATTTTAATCAATTATGAAATATTTCCAAATGAGCATCGGCAGGTTGTTTCCTGCACTTCACTCCCACATGGTCCGTTTCAGTGAGTGGCAAAAGCCTCTGAAATCCAATCCACCAGACACGATGCATGCTGCATCAAAAAAACTGTACAAAGCCAGCAAATGCCACATCGATATTTTTCAAAGCCAAGCAGTGGCCTTCAATACAACTCATGCTGTAAGTATTGACCATACAAATGTACACACACACATCTGCCATTATACAAGAGTAGGCCTATGTCAACTATTTTGTTCTCTGTTAAGTGCAAGTGAAGAAAAATGTATTGTTTAAACAACACCTGTTCTTTACATTGTGTTACATTGTGTTATCCATGATGAATGGGCCAATGAACTATATAAAAATAACTGACACTTAAATAAATCAATTAACTAAATCAATTAAATCTTACTGACTTATTAATGCTCCTTTGACAGGTCACATTTGCCAGAGTTCTAAATTTTACCCCAGCCTGGGTACTGGAGCTTAACTCAGGCTCCAGAAAAACATGCTGAACAGGTCAGACACACAGACAGACTCTCACAGCTAGAGGTAATGAGGCATCACCAGTCCACTTTAGGTACATGTCTTTGGAATTGTGGGAGGAAAGCGGAGCTCCTAGTGGAAAGCCATACAGACACAGGAAGAACACACACACTTCACACAGAAAGGGCCCTGTCCGTCCTGGCTGGGAATCAAACCCAGGACATTCTCTCTGTGAGGCAACAGTCACTGAAATTAGTTATATCAAGTAAAATGAAGAAGCTTCTGTACTATCTGCACTATTCTAATATATGCAGTTTGTAACAGTGACCAGTCATTGTGCAGCCTATGCCAGCTCTAGTGAAAGCTGTAATTGAAGCTTAAGGGGTATGTTAAATATGGAGAAATGCTGTCAATATTTCAAAGATTCTACATTTCAAATTATGTGCTGATAATGTTATTTGTAGAGAAAGCTTATGCATTAAATTGGAAAAGTATACAAAACAGCACTATTTCCACTAATGGTCTCAGACTTTTCAACCCCATTGTACTTTACAGTTAGATCTCAAATGGACTGTATCATTTTCTCAGGAAAACAAAAGTTCATTATCGCAAGAAAACTGTTATGAGAAAACTGCTTTGGTTATTTCAGGAGAAGATGATTTAACCTTGAGATCTCAAATGACTTTGTATATTACTCTTCTCATTATCTCAGGAATAAAAAGTTTCATTATCTTAAAATCTTGAGAAAGACTTTCCATTATCTTGGTAAAATAATGTCTATTATTTTATAATCAGCATCAGTAACTTGCAATCATAGTATAAATATAACAAATAAGCTCAATTTTAGGTGGAAACAGAGTATGTGAATGTTCTTTTAGCCAACTGTAACTGTGACTTAATATCAAAGGTAGGCTAATTAGAGCCACCTATGTCCTAGACCCATTCTTCTGTTACTGTCCCGCTGGCAGCTGATAGTACCTGAGTGACAATTCCCCATCATTTGAGACAATAATAATAGTGATTATGACTTAAATTCCCTCTGCTTTGTCTCATACACTATCACATCACCTGACTACGGTTTCACTCTGCCCTGGGGGATGAATGCAGCAGGAACTGAACATAAAAACCCACTAGGCTGGGCCAACAACCTGAGCATACTTTCTTTTAATTTGCTATTGCAAAAGGCAAGTGAGAGGGTGATTTTTTCAGCACATTTTATGTTTCCTATGCTGATTATTAGACACATTTCCCTCCGCCTAGCTTACAATTTTAGTATAGTCTGGTGATTAGCAAAGATGTAGTTTGAAGTTTGCTTCTGTAGTTTTGTAATGGAGCTGCAAGACTAATGCTAACAAGCAACAGAAGCTAACAGTGAGGATATATATTCATAAGCATTAACTTAGGTTAAAGATGAATAGGGGAACAATATTAAGACAGTAGAAAATAAATGAATAATGTTAATAATTTGTTGGAAAGCTATTTCTGGCCAGTACAGCCTTGTCTACAACATGTCTACAGCAAGAAGTAATCCTTTTTTGCAGCGTCATGGTTAAGTTTGGCCCATTACTCTTGGCAAACAGCCTTTAATTATCCAAAGTTACAAGGGTCCCTGTTAATGACTTACTAATTAATAACTTACTAATGACTAACTAATTCTTAAATCTTAATGAATTACAATTTCAAAATCCTCCATTATGTTCCATCAAGATTTAAGTCAGGAGACAGGCTGGACCATGCAGTTATTTTGGAGCTATGTTTGAGGTTGTTGTTTTGTTGAAAAACTCATCTTCCCTGTCTTGGCCAATCAGACTAAATGGTACGTCACTACTTTTATGTTTCTTTCTATGATGTGTTGTGTCCCAGTACCATTTGCAGGAAAGCAGCTCCAACCTCCATACTTCTGTCTGTTTTTTTCATTAGCATAATGTTAAGAAGCATGATATGGCTGCTGTTACTTCTTAGCTATTACCACTGCAAAAACTAAAGTAGCAAACTTCATTAAAATAGTCTTCTCTGGGCTCGTGGGTGATACAACTGTCTAAGTGTTCTTCCTATTGTAGAGACTGTGAGTTTGAACCCCAGTGGTGCTGCAGCCATCCGTGGCTGGGAATAAAACTGGGTAGGATGAGTCTCCCTCTCCCCCGTTAGTCTCTGCAGTGCTAGCCAGCATGGGAGTCTGCTTGCTGACCTGGCAGTCAGTGGCCTCCCCCAAGTGCATAGCACTGTCCAATGGCGCTGTGTTAGCGGCAGCTTGATTTGTAGGACGCAGGTACTCATATTTGATATGGGGAGTCCTAAGTAATGAGTGGAGATGGATAAGTGCAGATGACTTAATTGGAGGGGTAAACACATGCCTTGGCTGATGACATTTGTGTAAAGTTGGTTGTTTTTTCAATGAATTATCACTTTAAAATGTGCGTGTATGTGTGTGTATTTGTGTGTGAAAGCAAAGATGAGTTCATCTCCCTGTCCCCCTGTCTGCTGCAGAGGCAGTTTTTAATAGGAGCAGGGGGAGCGGGTGGTCCCTGCAGGACTCTGATACGTTTAACTTTGAGCGGTGTCACAGGCGCTTCAGTTAAATCTGATTTGATCAGCGGGGCACATCTGGCTCAAAGAGGAGTGCCTAATCCTATAAAACAAGATGCGGCGGGAATATATTCATCTCAAAGAGGTTTCCAACAACCTTCTCAAGGTGTGGTGCGTCAGTGTATGTGTGGGAAGGCTGCACGTGTGACCCACACTCGAAGACCTGATTGATTTATTGGGTGTCTATTATGAGGGTTAATGAAGATTTATTAGTCTTGATAGGTTATTGTGTACACATACAGTGGGGTCCACTAGTACAGTGCTGGTAGCAGCATTCCTAGGGCTACACAACACCCACATAAGCCCTTTATGGCAATTGATATATACCTGCATAAACATGTATAAAGACTTATTCCAACATGTGTGAGCTGCATTACACATCCTGAGCAGAAATTACCTCAACGTTGAATTAAGTAGCTTTTATGACAGCTGACGCTTCTTGGAATAAGGCTTTACATTTTTTTTATCTAGGTTTATGTCAGTTGCCATAAAAGGCTTATGTAGGTGTCATGCAGCCTTATAAATGTTACCCTACAGTAAAGTGTTACTAAAACGGTTGTAGTGAAAGTAAAAGGGATGGGAAGAATCTTTCAAAACGAGTGGGAATAATGTGGCTCCTTGCAAAAAGTGGCGGGGACATTCCCCAGTGTCCACAGCAAAAATGATGCCAATGTGTAGGTAAGATCCACTGTGCTGTTTTGTCTGAACCCACCCTTCAATAGAAGGGACACAACTTAAAACATTCATACACTCATTCACTTACTCACTCACATTTAGAAACTGTGTAATATAGAAGAGAGAAAGACACACACACACAAGAAAGAAACACTGAGAAAGGAAATGAGAGAGCAAGAGAGTGAGAAAGACAGTGAGTAAAAAAGAAACACAGAGGCAGAGGAGAGAGAAACAAGCAGACAGACAGACAGAATGCAAATGTATGGATAATGAGTTTCGTTTGAGCAGCTAATTCAAACAGACAAACTTAAAAAGAATGAATATTTAAATATCTTATTTTGAGAGAAAGATAGGGACATCCTGTGTGTGTGTGTGTGTGTGTGTGTTTGTGTGTGTGTGTGTGTGTGTGTGTGTGTGTGTGTGCATGTGTGTGTGTGTGTGTCTGTGTCATTTTATCGATAATGAGTCTTTCTTGGTAAGTATGTTTAATGGATAATGAGACTGGGTTGGGTAACACAGTCTGACAAGCACACAAAAAGTGTGCGTGTTAAAAATCTCTCAGTGCCTGACCTCTCTGCTGCACAGTCCCAGCAGCAGTTCTGCTATTCATTCAGAACCACTGCTTTATGGCATAAAAAGAAAACGTCACGCATCCCATTGACCTTCTTCCGAATAAAGGAAATAAACCAGCCAATGCCATTAAGTGGAGCGCACCACAGTATTCTGCTTTAATTGCGCAAATTTCCAGTGCAGCTGAAAATTCACAAATTCAAAAAACATCTTGCATTCCTCTAAGCTGACACACTGACCAAAAAGCCCCCAAAAGAACTTTTAAAATAGGAGTATAATATTAGCAGTTCCTTTCCATTGGCACACATCTTTCCAAATAAAGATTCTAAAGATGTTTTGGAAATGTTGCTTAAAAAATGTAAAGTCTATTAAATGCTTTTAAATGGCCTATTACTAAGAGCATGATGGCACAGTGGTTAGCGCTGTTGCCTCACAGCGAGAAGATCCTGGGTTCAATGCCTGGGTCGGTCACGGGTGCCATTCTGTGCTAAGTTTGCGAGCTTTCCTTGTGTTCGCGTGTGTTTCCTTCGCGGTGCTCCGGTTTCCTCCTACTGTCCAAAGGCTGCAGTAGGTTGATTGGAGACTCTAAAAAAGTCCAGGCTGAAACATGCCTTATAACTTCTGAATAAGCTAATTAGCACTGGCATGCTACACTGCATAAGGTGTCACGGTAGGTGGAGGTCACTGTGGTTACATCCACACTAAATGGATTCCTGCAGTTCACAGAAACAGTTGCCTTCATGAAAGGAAACCATACAACCGGAAGTAAAACAAATTATCTTCTGCTCAAATTACAGGCAGTTGGGTTTGACAGTAATACTTACAACTTACCAAAGAACTAATAGGCCATGGATTTTGCATGGGGCCAGAAATTGGTTTCCTTACATTTAGATGTAGCTGAGAGAGGAGAAATACACAAAGCAAAACCTGAAGGCACAGAAACAAAAAATGTCAAGACTCCTGGCCACATGTCAATATCCATAGCTCTTTAGTAAGTTGTAAGGATCACTGTTGAGCCCCACTGCCTTTAATTTAAGCAGACAATCATCAGCTATGTTGCAGCATGTTTTGCCACTCACTGCATGGGCATGCTCTGGTTTAAAGGGGATGGCAGTGCATAACCTATGTTGTTGCTTTCTAACAATTATCTTCCAGACTGCAGTATTTTTAAAACCTCTTTGTCTTACTTTATTAAGGCCCAGATAAAAACATTGGACCTCACTCACAAACCTCTTCCTAGGTGTATTTATTAAATTTGTTTGTGACAAATGTCCATGTGTTTCAGAAATGTGCTTAATTGGTATTTAAAATTTGTTCTCAGGGCACAAGCTGCAGCATCTTAAAGCAGCAGCGTGGCAATGGGCAAGGACGCCTAGGGTGCAGAAGCAGGCCCACATTCAGCCTATTATTTGCATGATCAGCCATTGATCATGATCAGTAACTAAGGTAAACTGAAGTGTTAGTGTTTATTTGTTTTACAAGACCATAATGATTTGAAAATGTATGGAATAATGAAAAAGGACATTAATGTCGTTTAAACTTAATAATACCACTGTAGAATTGAAGAAAGCTCAATAACCTGTTATTTTACACATAACATTTACATTTGGCTGACACTTTTATCCAAAGCGACTTCCAAGATGTGGACCAGTGTAGTGGGACGGTACCTTGTTCAAGGGTACCTCAGTAGTCCTGCTATGCCAAATGTCCTAACCACTAAGCCACCACTGCACTAAAATATGTGTGAGTGTGCTCTTGCGTGTGTGTCAAATCTGTTATTCCCTAAAAAAACAAGTCCCAAAGAAGAAAACTCTGTTAAATGTCAGAATATTTGTGAAAACTGTGTACATTTCTTTACAAGAACAGTTATTGTGTGTCTATGAAAGAACAGGAAACCACAGCAATGTGGCGTATTGTTTCTAATAACCTTAATAATAATAACCTTTCTTATGAATGACTTCACTTATTGACATCATATCCCAAACGTCTGTGTAACAAAAATGACCCATTGGCCTCGGAAGCCTTCCAATGGGAAAATATCAAGAGGTTAGTTGGGAATATTTCTGGTGGCATTCAAAAACACAGTGTGGAAAGCAAACTTGGTGCTATTTCTGTCTTTCTCCTTGTCCTGCAGGTCCAGATGTGACAGAAACAGGGGGAACACACATCTGGGGACAACTTGTTCGGTATTGTTTTTGCTGAACTGTGGAGAGATCTGCAGCTAGCCACAACATTAGCAGCTTTGGGAGGGCTTATACCGTGAGGGCCCTTAGAAAGAGGGAAGCATGGTGGCAGCAGGAAGGCGGTTTTATTGCCACACCCACTTTCTAAATCATGTTCTCGTCCTATGTGGTCTAACGATCTGAGGCCAACGTGACGGTGGTGAAGAAGAAGCCCCTGCAGATGAGCCCTGTGTCCACTGCTCTGATGCCTCGCTCCTCCTCCTCCTGCAGGCCACTTCACGTTGTTAAGGAGCTTTGAGGGTCAGTTGTCATGGCAGCCAGTGAGCGGCGCCTGAGCGTTCGTCGGCGCTCGAACGTGATGGACGGACTTCACGAGTCGATTTACTGACTCGATTCGTTGGATTCCTTCATCCACAGCCTAACCAATTGTTCCAACGTGCGCAAAGGATTCACAAGACTCTTAAGCGAAGGGAAGGTCTGCTTGATGCTTTCAAACGAGCCGTTTAAGCCGTTTACGGGCGCGGGTGTCGATTCATTTGATTCACCCACCGGTTAGTCACAAATACCTTAACGGTGGACACAGTTTTGGCCCTAGCCTATATAACCGAGGCAAAAAAAATCAGCTTAACCAGGTTAACTCTAGTTTATTAAAAACCGCCCGTGCGCTCGCGTGTAGAATAATCTGATGATACGCTCGTTCTTGTGAACCGATTCACTCGGCTCATATGAACGAGTCGTCGGCGAATTCCCGTCGCTAGTCCGTTAAACGGGAGCAACGGGGACGGTCCCGTAGCGAGATCGCACACGGGGCCAAAATTGGATCAGAAGTAAGTTGCACTTTAAGTCGTTAACGTTACTTTGGGATGGTTTGGGATAGTTTTTGGTTCATTTTAAAGCATAGGCTGGGTTTGATTGGTCATTTTGTTGTTAAAAAACCTAGTTTGAGCGGTAGCTTAGCTACGGCTAGCGTCCAGACGGAGCTCGGTGGGAGCAGTGGTCCATCTGTCTGTTTTTTCTTAAATAAACTATTTCCTGAACTGCCACATCATTTCAACTGCTTTTGACATCGCCGTGCCGTTGTTTGGGTTTCTTTGGCGGCATTTTCGTGGTGTTTGGGCTGTATCGCCTGTTGCTTCTGCGGGAGGAGAGCTCCGGAAAGCGGATTGACTGCAGCCCCAGTGCTGCTGCTGCTGCTTGTATGAAAACAGCAACAAACATCAAGACTTTGTTTGACACCCACACGTGTCATTCATCTCCCGAAGTTTTCAGGCTGCATTTCGAACAATAGTTACATAATGCATGGCTCCCGGAGTGGAAAGGGATGTTTAAAGGGACAGCAGCAGAATAATAGGCTAGCCCGTAGCAATGCTGCAGCTCCAGGAGGAAGGTGCCCTATCAGACAAAAATAGCGGTGCATAGAAATCACACCCTTCAGCATGTAATTGCTGGTATGTTTATTATTTCACGCATACAGCAATAACAAGGAAACATCTTTCAAAAAAATGTTCTCATTCTGAAGTCTAACCAGGTCTGAATTGCCCCAGTGCAAGAGAATGAAAGTGCGCAGTATGTAAACATTTGGACATTTATTTATATAAAATAACATTGTTATTTTTCCCACATCTGTCCTAATATCAAGGATGTAATAATGTTTAAAATCCCATTCTGAGGTGGTCATATTATGCAGACTGAAAGTCAGCAGTAAGTTTCTTTTTTAGCAGTTTGTGTTCAGGTAGTTATTCTGTGGGATGAGATCATAAGGGCTGGCCTTCAGTGAGCCTCAGGACCCTGTCGCTGATTCATCAGTTGTCCTTCCTTGGATCTCTTTTGGTAGGCTCCAAATACTGCATACCTGGAACACTCCCCACAACCTGCTGTTTTGGAGATGCTCTGTCCCAAATCCTTAAATTTTTCCTGTTTCCAACACATCAATTTTTATGTAAAGGAAGGGGTCTTCCTTTTCCTCGAAAACATATCAGTCCCTCCTACCATGTGTTTTGGTGTTGATCCAGATCCTGGACCGCTTTTATATCAAATACCAAATACCAAATATGATATTTCATTATATTTATTTTTGAAAACTTGATATGTTCAAATGAACAAAAAATGCCAGTGGTTCCAAAAGTTAGAAATAGAAAAAACGTTGGTTATTTATATGGAATTTTCATCCATCGCTTTGCTATTTTTTTTAGTTTGGAGCTTTATCAAATGAAAAATGATCCCGAATGTAAAGGCTCCTATTCTCCTTTGCTGATCGACTCGAATATGTTTGGTGGTCTTCTGCAGTTCTATGGGGAACTCAGTACTGATGCTTGTAGATTTTAAACTTGACATTGGTTTGATTTTGCTAGCTGTGTTTACATAGACGTGTACTTGAGTATAGTTTTAGTCTGCTCTACCCACCCCTCTGGGAACCATGCCTTTTTTATCTCCTACACTCTAATTAACCTCACTGTTAATTGCTAGTAATGGAGGGTTGAGTAATAACTCCACAATGACTGCTTCTGATTGTTGCAGGTTGTTTTGGCATGGCTTTAAAAAGCCAGAGCCTATTACATATTCTGTAATGACCCAGTGTTGTTTGTAATTGGGCACTGCGTGACTTGTTATTAAGGATCTGAATGTTCTTACCATGGCTAGCCAGAATTCATAATTGAAGATTTTTCCCCCCTGTGCCTAAGTCATTACTAATGATCCCCCCAGTTACATGCACTTGCTTTTAGACTGTTCCTACCAAAAGCCATTCTTTCCCTTTAGTTTTTTCTTTCTTTTACTTGTTTAAGTCTATTTTTATGTTCTATTGTAGGCTGAATCTTAACTGCAAATGTTAACATGACTCATTGTTTGCTTTAAGCAAAAACAGAGCAATATTTGCACATGTCCACTGAAATAAGTGTGTTCATTTACTTGGTCATTTCCACATATTATATCAGCACCAATATGATTTTCAGGATACTTTTGGCAATTATTGTGTTAGCTCAAAATGTTTTATTCATGGGGAAGCACATTTGAGTCAGATCAAGTGCATCACTTTTGGCTAGCCACTAGTATATAACTTTTCTCCACCTTTTACAGTACCATATGGGACCTTTAAAATATTGCAGGACTTTAGATACGTAGGTTGATTATGCTTTTGACTATCCACATTTGTTTGTAAGTATGAGTGCTCTCTTGGGATTGGCAAATCCACACAGTAAAATATCACAGTGCCAGGTGGCAAAGTCAATTATTGCAAGCCAAGGCTGGCCATAGGCGAATGACAATCCTTCAATAAGAGCATTAGTTCCATACAAAGGCAACAGCAGCCCTGCTTTAACCTTTAAAAGTCAAGCATTATGACAGTCATTTTGCTGAAACTGTAGAGGTAATGACGTTGTTGCTTAGTTCTAAGGTGAATTACACGTTCACACACAAATTTTCAGGCACCACTGTGTTTGTGCCAGCACATTCACATGTTTATGTTTGTTTAATAACTGAAATAAGGGGACAAAACATGTAAATGTTTTACAAGACTGTAAAAAAAATGATATAAGAGGAAGTTATGATCAATGATGCCTAACAGTTGTTAGTTCATTGAACTTAAAATAATAAGTGAACAGAATGCAATTGTTTCATGCATATTTTTATTCTGTCAACTCATTATTATATTTGTTTTAACTCAAAAATTAAAGGGTTGTTTAAACACCAGTTCTGTGTGCTAGAAGTGGGTCAGATATTTCATGAAATAAAAATATTATGATGTCTTCACCAACTAATATTTCATAATATTTATTTTTGACATCTGATATGTTCAAATGAGCAAAATATGCCAATGGTGTCAAAAGTTAGAAATAGAGAAAACATTGGTTATTTATATGGAATATCCATCCATCCATCCATTTTCGCTTCTTCCGTTTCTGGGTCGCGGGAAAGCTGAAGCCAATCCCAGCTGACTGTGGGCCTAAGGCGGGGTTCAAGCAGGACGTGAGGCCAACCCATCGCAGGGGAACACATAGACAGGCTACCATTCATACACACATTCACACCTACGGGCAATTTAGAGCATCCAGTCAACCTACTGCAGCCTTTGGACTGTGGGAGGAAACCAGAGCACCCGGAGGAAACACACACAAACATGGGGAGAGCTTGCAAACTTCACACATAAAGGCACCCGTGGCCGACCCAGGAATCGAACCCAGGCCCTTCTCACTGTGAGGCAACAGGGCTATCCACTGCACCACCATGCCACCCTATATGGAACATATGGAAAAAATATTGGTTTAATAAGAAAATTTGATTTTCACACACTATGTTGCCTTAGTGAAGTCATATCAACTAATGTACTGCTTTTGAGTAAGAATTTAAATACACTATTTATGTATGTACTTTGTTTACAGGTGTCTTTTGTGAATCAGATATTCAGTGAAGAGGGAGGGCTGGAAAAAGATGATTGAAAATATCGGTAAGTCTTAACACTTGCACTGACTGCTGATTTGCTGGGGTTTATGAACTGAGGCTGCAAATGTGTTGACCATGTTGACTAAAGCCCATTTTTATAATAGCTGATGCATCATTGACTGTAAAGTGCTTATACAAGTGTTCATTTGCACAGATTGCCATACACACAGTCAAGGGCAGTATGATTTCTCTTGTTTCGTGGCACAAGATGAAATGGTTTGTGGCGGAGACAGCACTATAAACAACGGTGGTAAAGGGGGAGAAACTCATGAAAGCAAGATCCCCAAAAGGTTTTCGAATATACAGGGCGAGAATTACAAACATAAGCATAATAAAACCTAAACCTTAGTGAAATCTTACTGAAACACTAATGTAGCAGGTGTCGCTCAAGCATGTCACACAAACTTAGCTCAGAATCATTTAACCAGTGACAAAAAAGGGAAAGAGATCATGGATTTAACATGTACTAGGTGGCTCCCGAGTGTTCGCTGATGCCATCTGTGGCTAGGATTCCAAGGAAATATCATTGTCCTGCTCTCTGTGGTTAGCAAAAAATTTAACAAAAAATTAGTAAATAATAAATATAGAAGTGATATACATTTTCGAATGTATTTTTTTAAAATTCTGAATTTATTTTATGAACTGAAGTGACCTTACGTTTACAACTTGTATTCGATCATAATTTCGATTAACCAGCAACTTCAACTCCACCAGCAGCTTGATATTTTGGGCAATACATTTTCTAATTGAGATTTCTTGAGCCATTATTTAAAAGTATGTCTCATTGAAAGAGGAAAGAGTAAATCGATTCATAAATAGTCGGATTAACCGATTATGAAAGTAAATGTTAGCCCTAGTTTGAACAGTAACTTTTATTTTGTAACTTATGCCAAAACAGGCCAGAAATTCACTTACAGTTTGGTTATAGTGTTTGGAATTTTTAGCTACTGGTACCACTTTTTTTTTTAATGTCCGTTAAAGCTAAATGGCTGCAGCACATTAATCTCTTATACTGCTGGATTGCTCTGATTGCTGGCAGGCTGTGGTGTTTGATTGTGGTGTTATCCTTTATACAGTTACCAGTGTCCTTTTTTAACTCCTGTTGCTGTCATACTTAATGTAACAATTATCTGTGTAATGTGTATCTTGGTGTAATTCTCTAAACTTTGGTATTTTTTTTATCAAAGCCTGAGCCAGTTTACCTCAGCTCTTGGAGTTCATCCCTTCACGATGCCAAAAGATAAGCTCTGATGCTTTCCAGATTTTCTAGATTTCTAAGTGTCAGTCACATGCCGCTCATGGCTTGGCACCATGCCGAGTCTGGGTGGGGATCGTCACATAGGCTTGCAATCTGCTTAGAAAAACAGCCTTGTACAGACAGTGAGCTGCTCACTGGATGATGTAAAAGTAGAAGCTTTCTAGGTTTACGCCTGTGCAGAAAGGTAAACCAAAAACTAGGGATGGGAGATTTGGCGCAATCCAGTCAATCAGAGATACATTTCATCACAGTGCACTTTTTTAAAAACAGTGGGCTGTTGCCTGCTTCGTAACAACAGAGCAGTTGAGGCATATAGTGTGCATAGTAAGATTGATTGGAGCAGCCAATAATGCTCCACTTCCGTATTTTTTTTGGACCCTATTGTACTGAATAATTGTTATAATAATTTAAATCTTTGTTTAGTTCATATATATATATATTTGCTAACATTTTGCCAATGCTTTATGCATGTTAATATGTATACATATATACACATACATATTTATTAACAGACATAAAGCATTAGCTACAGTGGCCCCCTTGAATTTTCCCACATTTTGTCACATTACAGCCACAAACATGAATCAATTTTACAAAAAGATGTTTGTGGCTGTAATGTGACAAAATGTGGGAAAGTTCAAGGGGGCCGAATACTTTTGTAAGCCACTGTATATACCATGTGTATTATAGATAAAATGTCTTATGTATATACTGCATATTTTAAGAATTATATGTTGCATTTTGCTGATTCCTGCCAAAAACCCTCTATTTTCAGGAAGGTCAGTATTCCTTTTTATGGCAGTGTGTGAGGGTGGGAAATATGACAAAAAATATAACATCATTATAAGGATCCACAATATGCATATTTCATTTTTCTGAGGTTTGTGAAGAAGTTGGCACACCAGCAAGACAGCAATATCTCTTTTCAAAAGACTAGTTTGTTAAAAAAAAAAAAGAACCAATTTAGGGAGAAACAAGGCATGATAGTCAAACAGTTGGTAAAACCATATGGCTAAAATAACATACTGGCCTAATCGTCTGACTTCTGATCAGCTACAATACATTTTGTGTAATTCTGCATCTGTCCTCTGTGAAGATCCATGCGGTCGTTCAGTGTTCTAGTGCAGACAGTACCCATGATGCAAGCAGAAAAGAGTGTAATATATCATGGTAAAGAAAACATATGGTCATGCTGCCAGCAGCATGCACACAGGTGCTGTTAATGTCCAGCATGAGTACAGCACAGATTTTAACCACATTACCTGATCTTAGATCAGTGTTTGAGAGTTCTTTCTTTCAAACATTCACACTCAGATTGTTTGTTTTAAACAGTTTGCTCAGACAAAAACCGCGATCACAAAGGATTGCTGGTCTGTTTGAGCTCTACACGTGTCCTCAGAGACTGCAGAGAGAGTTGTTGTTTGTTATTGGATTTCCTGTCAGTGCTTTGTGTAGAGGCACTGTTTGAGAATGCTGTTTAAGAGGTGCTCACATACACACACTTGCACGCGCACACACACACACGGTTTGGGTTTAGTCACGCTCCTTGAACACAGAAACGACCTCCAATGGTCCAGACTCCCTGCAGTGTTGCATTCCCTGAACCTGGACGTCCGATTGAGGGGCTTAGCCACACACACACACACACACACGTACAAATACTCACATGTACAGACATATTTTTTTAATACCTGTGGGTCATGCATATGCCCATGTGCACCACCAAATGTGCCTACAATGGGTATGTGAATATAAGAACCGGACCATAAAGCGATGGAAGAAGGTGAGCAGGTCTGAGGAATCACATTTTCTCTAACATCATGTAAGATAAGACACTTTATTGTCATCGTATCACCCTTACATGCTGCCATAAAAAATACTGACTACAATGCGCATCACGATACAGGGGCAACGATACAATATGTATCACGATACATTTTAAATAAGGCCTTAACAGCACAAGTATTCTAAACAGTATGCGTGAGTTGCATATGACTGGGTAGCTCTGGGCGTCCAGGCATCACATGTCTTTGAGATTTCTTCAGTATATTTGTATTTCAAAATTGGTTACATCCGTGGAACAGCATTCGCTGTTATGAACCGACCAATTTCCTGAAACTTTCGTTATCAACCACACTGTGCAGGCATAAGTCTTCGCATATGAAAAATAAAAGCGCATGTGTGATCCCTTGAGCCCTTTGGGATGTAGAAGGAAACTTGAACATGTCATTCAGAGTAGATTGAGATGACATAGGTTAGCCTTGGCTGTGTGTGGTACCTTTAGCTAAGAGTAGCGGCTCTGGATGGTGTTTTGTCAGACGAAGACGGAGGTTAGCTGTTTTGCTGCAGTGTTTAACTTTGCTTCTGCACTGCCTCCATACTGCATGCATCACGTCCAACTGTCGACTCTCTGGTGCATCGAAAAACTGATTACACTGTTGGATAGCCTGCCAAATAAACGTTCTTAAACTGCTCATATCGATACAGCAGGATCTGCACAGCCCTAGTTTTTGGCAGGGGTGGGCAAAATGCATATAATTCTTGTGATACGCATTCTGCAAATTCTTGTGATTAAGCCATTTTTTTATCTATAATACACATAGGATATAGCTAAAGCTTTATGTCTGTTAATGTATATGTATATATACCTACCTACCTAAACATTGGGGATCAAGTTCACCCCTTTTAGCAGGATAATGCTCCCTGCCACACTGCAGACATTGTTGAGGAACAGTTTGAAGAACATCAAAACGTTTAGGATGTTGGTCTTCAATTTCCTCATATCTCAGTGTGATAGAGCCTCTGTGGAATGTACTGGACACTTACTACTCAGATCCATGGAGACCCCACCTCACAACTTATAGGACTTAAAGAATCTGCTGCTTGGTGCCAGATACCACAGCACATCTTCAGTGGTCTCATGGAGTGCATGTATGAAAGGGTCAGTGTTGTTTTGGTGGCATGAGGGGGACCTACACAATATTAGCAGGCAGTTTTTGTTTCAGGGTATGCATGTACGTATCTATATGTAATAACAATGTGAAACATAATGTTAATAATCATTATTAACCAAAAAGAAATGTTTTTCTTTTTAGGTTTAAAATGAAACATGCAGCCTTTGTTACAATCATCTTATTAAGTCAGGGGAGTTTTGTTTGCCATGTAGCTTAAATCAGAAGTTTCTCTTTAAATTTTTTACAAAGACAGAACATTTTGTGTGTGTGTGTGTGTGTGTGTGTGTGTGTTTGTGTGTGTTACAAGCTGAGCTCTACTGGGCAGTGGTAGGGCTGG
>JBBPDA010000081.1:2323564-2363064 GCA_037974385.1 Arnoldichthys spilopterus | reverse complement strand
GGTTAAATGCAGAGGTCACATTTCATTGTGGTGCTTGAGTGTGTTCACAATGACAAAGAGTCACTTTCACTTCATTTACTCCAATCCATTCAATTTGTGTATGGAAACAATCTAGCTATAAATTCATCATGGCAATAGTGTCACGACAATGCAAACGTTTCAGAAACCCATTCAGCCTGCACTAGTTTTACTATTTGTTGTCACTGCAGACACTTTATAGCTATTTTATTGGTGCAGAAGATGTGACTAAATACTGTGCTGTTCCTCACTGCTTGAAGAAAGCAAAACTTGATAAAGGATCCATACATCTGAAAAAAAGTGATCGAAATCTTCCCTGTCCAGGATTTCTGAGGACTCTAATCCTTAAAACTTAACAGTTTGTAGATTTCAGACCAGACGGATGACACAGAACAGGGCAGCCAGATGCCAGCTGATGCACATTTATTAGTTTTAAAGGTGAAAAGACTGCATGTTTACTTCAAAGGATAAATAAAGAAATTTGAAAACTCCCCCCTTTTTTGCACATAAACCCACACAAATTGTATAAGTGGAGCTCAGGGAAAAATGTCAGAAACAAGAAAAAAGCAGAATATGGGCCCTTTAGTCTTGCTGATGTTTCCTAATGCAATGTCCATGGGAGGAAGGGCTCTGGTAGAAGCCAGTGGGCCAAACCCATTCTGGCATGACTTGTGAAACGAGCCCAAATTGAGAGCTTGTCCGTTGGTCCTTGACATCTGCAACTGCTGCCCGCTGCCTCTGGGGCTGGGATTTAAAAAATCTGGGCTGTAGCAGAAGAAGCCAAAGAGAAGACACGTCCCTCTGGACACTCAACCAGCAGAACGTCAGCATTAATGAAAGAATCTGCTAGATGCTGCATTCCCACAGAGAGCAGAACAAACTTCAGCATCATCTGTGTATTAAAAACAACACTTCCACCACCAACCTTAGCACATGCAATACTCATTTATTTGCTTTTGTTTATTTATGTAACTTGCATAATTTTTCCACTATGGATAAAGGCACTTTTACTGGATTCCATACTAGCAGAGCTATAAAAAAGACATCTCATCTTAAACCTCATAACTCTACTAAAACTGTATTTTTCTGCAGAAGTCTATTCAAAACTGAACTGTAAGAAACACTGCTCTAAATTCTAAGCAGTGTTTTTTTTTTAAAGGACCCATATCAAGGAAAACTATTCTTTACATATAAAAGTAATAGTATATGTATGCTGTAAACACTATTAAAGTTGTTGCTGCTGTTATATAGAAACAAAGCTGCAAATATTTAGCTATTTTGTGATGTCACAAAATTCAAAGAATACAAATATATTTGCCTATTAACAATGTCTGTGTTTAAACTTCTTAAAGGTACGCAATACAGGCGAGCCAAAACTCATTTACATATGTCTTAAAGGCACAGTAACACTAACAGGCTGCTGGAAGTTGGAAAATGGACGTGTCAAAATGAATAATGAACCATGAGTAAAACCATATAACTGGATTTCAGGGAAAACAAATAAAATCAGAGAAAAATATATAGGCCCTTTAATATCAGAGAAAAATGTGATGTTACAGTCTAAGGTATGGTAAAGTATGGCTTAAGCTACATTAAGTACTGGACCATGTCTCATGATTTCCTCCTTGACTCAAAGAATATAATACTCGCTGGGTCAGGGCACTCTGCACCTATGTGCCCTAAGATGAAATGCAAATCTACAGTTTCACTCAATCTTCTCTGTATATCTGACATTCTCTGTGCCTGTAACTTCTGCATCTGTCACAACTCGCTCAAAAAGACAGATAAGATCAGTGACAGTCAATATGACAAGGTCCTCGACTAATACTTCCCAATGTGCAGAAAAAACCCCACTATGGAATAGGCCTGAAAATGTCCTAAAACTAACACTGACCTTGCTCCTTGTTCCTATTTAGGACAATTCTTGAAGAAAGTTCTGATTCATAAAAATCAGATGAAAATGCAACAAAAAAAATCAGTTTCTTAAAATGTTTGGGGTACCTGAAGCCTCTTTCTGTAGAATTGTACCTAAAGATCCCAAGATTTTAAAGAAGTTTCCCATAAAATATTTAAACTGTGCACATTTTCAAAAACAACTTGTTTAATATCAAATATGTATGTAGGAGTTATAAAATTAAGCTCCTGATTCGTGAAAATCTTTGAACAATTGGTCTACATAAAAAGGTTCCTTTGTTAAAACTGACAAAACAGTTTCTGAAGTTCCTATTTCTGGACATTCTTGAAATCTTAAAAAAAATTATTGCTTCCTAAGATGAATCCTATCATGGAAATGCATTATGAACAGACATTTCCGATCTAAGTCTGGCTCTATCTCCCTGCTTTAGGATGGGATGCTGTTTCTGACATGTTTCTCAGTACCTTCAGCGCTTCATGAGCTCAAATGGCCTTTTCTGCATGTCAGTGAATGCCTTTTTTCATTAAACACACACACACACACACACACACGCGCACGCACGCATGCACACACGCACACACACACACACACACACACACACATACCAGTATCACAACATGATACTTTTTATCACCGCATCCTTAAAGTGTGAAGAAAGAATATGACAAAAGCTCTAATCAAGGTGTCATGCCACAAAGGCTCAACAGATCATAAATCTGTAAAAATGTATTTCTGCTTTAGAGAAATGCCCCCTATTCCCATAAGCAACTGTGCTTTTGATACTGGGCATTCTGATCTTTGTTTTTGTGCAGAAACCTTCAAAACGGTGCCCTTTCAGAAGTAGGAAATCAAAATGGGTTTCGCAGCTTTGACCTAATAATCACTTACACATCAAGGTGTTCCAGGTTTGGGCTCAGAGAGGAGCAATATGCACAGAGGAGATGGAAAGGAGCGTGGATTCTGCACAGAGAGATTTTTCATAAACAGTCAGAAAATAAAGTAGAGTCAGAACCAGAGGGAACGCAAGAAAAGTTATTTATTCCACACTGTAAAGTGCTAAACATTTTTGATTTACTAAATGTTAAACTTTTCAACAACTTTACTGAAGATGACTCACCTAAAAGTACATGATTAAAAGAACACCCAATCTAAAAATCAAGTTAAAACTGTTAGATGTGATAAACTGAAAAAGCAATACAGCATCTTAATCTAACCACATCAACTGCTATTTTTCACAGATGATCTTTGGCATTAATGTAATTGTCCTGTGTTGTAAAGCCATTTTCAAAACTGGACTTATTCTGTGGTTATTTTATCAGAACCCATTACCCTTTAAAGCATTGTGATAGGACAGAGTGGGAGGCTGTGCATGTGTGTGTATGGCAAAGACGTGAAGCTGAAGGTCATCCATAGTCTTCTACTCCAATCTTTCTAGTTTTTCAAGGTCAGCTAGATCAGGTGCGATTAACTGGAAGAGGTATGTCAGTGTTATACTACCCAAATAAAACCAGGTCATCAATGGTCCAGTGGTAAGAAAATGACCAGAGAAAATTAGGAGAGTCCACCTGTACAGTGGGCTTGTAAGAATATGTTTCTAATATTGTGGCCAGTGAATGGAAGTTCCAAGGTAGATGTTTCCAATAACATGACCAGTGAGTGAAAGCACCAGGTACATATATCTAGTAAAGCAGCCAGCCTTGCATGTGGAATATTGTTAGTAACATAAAAGTGAAAGTGACTATTTGTCATTGTGAACACATTCAAGCACCACAACAAAATATGACCACTGCATTTAACCCATCACATGTGCACATGTGAAGCTATCAACAGCACCTGGGGAGCAATGTAGCAGGATGGTACCTTGCTCAGGAGTACTTCGAACCTACTGCCTTCAGTTCACAAGGGCAAGGTCTTAACCACTAGGCCACCACTGCTTTCACGTTCTGTGATGAAGATCATGTGATGCACATCAGACGTTTACTCACTGCAGCCATCAGCTTTCTGTTGTCCAGATTTTGGATGAGGACCTCTCTAGTTTGGCGAAGCTGACTGGGTGTCAGTGAGCAGGTGATGTTGATAAATTCCTGTCTGTGACTGGTCGAGTTAAACTCCAGGTAGCGATCCACAGAGGTCGAGTTACACAAGGCAGAGCGTAGGTCTGTTTCAGCTGAGAGAGCAGGCAACTGTATAGAGAAGCAGAGAGAAGTACTTCAGGGTTCATGTACTGTACCTAAATCAACCAACACATCCACGCTAGTTTAATTCGTATTAGAGGATGATTCAGACATGATGATTCTTTCTGTTTGCAGCCAAAAAGCTAACAGGGTCCTCAAATGCTTCTAAACAGCCCAACCAGGAAGCCCTTAAACAACCTTGTTATATTCTGTCTTAAGTATGCATGGCATTTTTGTGTATTAACATGCCTGACATTACTAGACATGGTCATATAGACCATATACAATTAAGTCATGCTACAATGTTCCTTTTATGCATATAAAAAGCAAGGAATCCTTGACAGAGCATACCTTATAGAGAAGGCTCAAACACCTGAAGGACCCTGTCTTTCCCACTTCAACCCTGGCTGATCAATTTGTCATACAGGCACAGAACGATCTGACATTTTCTGCCCTTTAAATGGCTTCAAAATACCTGAAGAAAAATGATATGTCTACAGATCATAACAGGCGGTTTGAACTCTTTAAGCTGATCTGTGAATCAGTGACTGAACAAAAAAAAAAAATGAAAACCCTACAGACCCTGAGGCAAAAAGACATTGGTTTGATATAATACCAGAACTGAAAGGTTTTTTTGATGGTCTCACATAATCCAATAATATAATAACATAATAATAATAATAATTAAGCATCCTTGAGTTTGAAAAAAAGGCGCTGTATAAATGTAACCTATTATTATTATTATTATTATTATTATGATAATAATTATAAGACAACTGAAATAGTGAGAGAATGGGCTAAAAAACCTTCTGGTAGTTCTACTGCTGCAGAACAATTTACTTCAAATATGAATACAGTTAGCTCAATAATTACTGACTGCTTTGTTAACGATGGGTAAAAAACGTCATGAAAAAAAGCTTAATAATGAGCTCAGCTTCTCACTGTCAATAAATTAAGAAAGCTTGATGTAAATTTAGTACAGGAAAATGCAAATCCTTATCAAAAATACATTTTTAATAACAAAACATAATTGCCCCATACCATCCCACTCCCCACAAGACATTTTCTTGACTATCCTTCCCTTGGAGTCTACTCGTATAATGTATGATAAGTGAACACAGAGCAAGAAACTTGAGCACTCCTTACAGCAGAATATCCCCTGATGCTCCTGGGCCCTGGGATTTCTCTTCTGGACTCAGCTCACCATACAGGTTTTCAATTTAGGTCAGGGAATTACAACGGCCATGTCATACACTTGATTCTGTGGTCGTTTAATCATTTTTGTGTGGAACTGGATGTATGTTTTGGATCAGAGTTCTGGTAGAAGGTTCAATGACGACCCATTTTTAGCTTTCTGGCAGATGCAGCCAGATTTTCATTTAAAATGTCCATGTACTACAAGGAGTCCACAATGCCATGTATCCTAACAAGATTCTCAGGGCCTTTGTAAAAAAACAATAAAGGACCTTTTTTATGACACATGCATGCCAGAAACTCTATATTTGTCTCTCAACTTTCCATAGAGCTCAGTTCCAAAAGTAATAGTATTAGCCTTTAAAGAAGGCCAGGTGTTTTTGTTTGGGGTAATATTTTTTTATTTGTGAAAAGGATTTTTGCCTCCCTAATAATCCTCTGCACAGTAGGCGTGGGTGAAATAAAAAACATCCAGAAAGGTTCACTACAGCTCAAGTTGTCTTACACTTCTCAGTTATTGCCTTAACAAAGTATGTATGCACATTTTCAGATGGGTACCTATGTTTATAGACCTTTTCGAATGTATTTATGTATTCATTTGTCTATTCAAAACATTGTTTTGTCATATTCATAGTTATTCAAGTACTGTAAGAGTGAAATGTACCCTGATTGCTCCGGAGACTGTGCAAATTAGAATGAAATAAAATTAACTAAATTAGACTAAAATTAAAAGAGAGTAAGAAAGTTCAATCTAAAGAAGAAAATGTATTACATAAGAAGTAGGATATTAAATAGGAACAATAACTGTACATATAGATAACTATACATGCTAAAGTGCAACGTAGCATGAATTTAACACTGCTGTAAATGTACTTTCAGGTGAAAACAAAGTAGAAGATGAAAAGGTAGAATGTGCATTATATTGTGTGATTGTCAGTTGGGGGTTATTAGAACAATTTAAAGTTGTGGTTGTTTAATTTAGTGAAAGTGACTATTTTTCATTGTGAACACACTCAAGCACCACAACAAAATGCAACCTCTGCATTTAACCCATCACATGTGCACATGTGGAGATCTACCAACAGCGCCCAGGGAGCAGTGTAGTGGGACCTTGCTCAAGGGTACCTCAGTAGTGCCCGAGCTGGGACTCGAACCTGCGACCTTCAGGTCCCAAAGGCAGTGTCTTAACCACTAGGCCACCACTGCTCAGATTTAGGATTCCTATAGACTAAGTATTGTCTCTCTGTTTTGGCAATCCTGTAGCTGTTGCCTGGTTTTAACAGTTTAAACAGATAGTTACTGGGATGAAGTGAGTCTCTGATCCTGGATGTTCTCGACTCCTGATGTAAATGTCGTCCAGAGGTGGTAGAGCTGACCTGATGCAGTGATCTGCCATCATAGTCACTCTGTGTAGGGGCTTTTCAGTCCTGAACACAGCTGTTCCTAAACCAGAAGGTGATGTTCTGTGTCAGGACACTTTCCACAGTACCAGAGTAGGCTGAACTGATGAACAGCATATAGTTCCCATGTTTCTTGTCCACATGGTTGACATTGGAGTCCAGGACATGGGTCATGCCATCCTCCGTTGATCTACTGGAGCTGTATGCAAACTGGGAAGGGTCTGTGAAGCCTGGGATGGTGTGTAACAGTGTTCTGGAGTGTTGGTTTTCCTGGCTGGACATGATATGTGTTGATAAAAGTTTGGCACAACTTGTCTGAGGTTTGCTTTAAAGGCCCTCACCATGATGAGCGCTGCGTCTGTGTATTTGTTTTAAGTCGCACCAAGCACATTGTATAATTCAGACAACGCCATACCTGTGTCCAACTGAGGTGGGACGTAAACCGCCATGGTGAAGACTGAGCTGAACTCGCAAGGCAGATAGAATAGATGGCACTTCATAGTCAGATGTTCTAGATGAGGCGAGCAGGAGTGCGAGAAAACAGAAATGATCTTTGCCTTACACCACTTTGTGTTAACCATCGAACATACTCCCCCACATTTAGATTTCTTAGCCTCCATTGTTGTCCAGTGGCTGTACATTCGTGAGCAGAATGCTGGGCAGTGGAGGGCAATGGGTGCTGTGGCGTTTCTTTGAGCAGTGCTGCAAATTTTGTTTTTTAGCAACCTCTATCAAGGGTGCCAACAATTATGGAGCTCACTATTTTTGTTGATTCACAGATTGCTGGTTTTACGATGATGTTTGCACCCTACATCACCATTTTCAATGTCATAAAAAAGTAGCCACCTAATGTTCGGGAACTTGAAAGGATGTTACTGGCCTCCATATAACCAGTGATGATGTAATTGTAATACTTACGCTGCAGACAGACACGAAGAGTATTACTCCATTCATGTACTATACGAATATTACAAACGTGGTCATCGTATTTGCTGTAAGCACTTTGTGGTAGAATTACAAGAAGTTAGCTTAGGAAAAACTTTAAATACGTTTCTCAGCTGTAACTGACTGGTGAAAAAAAGTTTCAGTGGTTGGAAATAGGTAAATCTTTATTTGTTCAAACCTGCCTCACTTGTATTAGTCATTGAACGCTGAATACCGCAAACTCTTTTTTTAAATGACTTTTTGAAGGCGAGACACTACAGGTGAACAGGTTCTCCTTTTCCTCCTTTTAATCAAATGTGATGCTGGCCAAGGTGGGGATCTGTAAGCTGACGTAATGGAATTGTCAGTTTCTTCTCCAAACATGTTGACCTGTCTAGTTCAAAGCACATGCAACCCTATTAGCTTGGTGACTGTATGATTGGGGGAGACCTAAGTAGAGGGTGGAAATTGGCCGTCACAACATTGGGGTTGACAATTGTAGCAAAAAATCCTGAATAAACAGCAGGAGAGAGACTGGAGGTATGGTCTACTTAAAATCCCTCCATGTATGGTTTTACAAAAACCTTTCAATCACTTGTGAGTTTATGTGTGTTTACTAGACCTTACCTGATTAAGTCGGACTCTCACGCTCATCACTCTCTGGGCTGTTTGCGTTGGCACTGACAGGTTGCTCCTCAGGTACTGGGAGAACGTCTCATTATCTTTTAGCACGCTGTGCAACAAAATCGATCGACCTAGAAACACACACACACACACACACACACACACACACACACACACACACACACACACACACACACACACACACACACAGATAAGGAAAGGCTGGGAGAATGTATAGAGGACAGACTGTCATTGTTCATGCAGTTTTTATTACTATAAAGTTACTTTTACCTTCAGTCTTGTTTCACTGTTTTCATTTGAAACAATAATATGCAATAATTCACAAGAAAAGGGCAATAGCACAATATATGATATATCAGGTGTTTTACTGCAATTATGCGAGTTTCATTATAGATTTTACTGTTATGTCACAACCGATACTCCCCCTGGTGGAGAATGTTCAGACTGCTGAACACAGCTTTACAATCAAGTACAGATTGGAAACAAAAATACTTTAAACAAATAATCTAATAGTTTAAGAGACCTACCTATTTAACACTTGTACAAACACAAATATTTAAGGTGAAACAATAGCATGATGCGACGCTTCCGAACAAAGTGGTGTTGAAGTAAAAAATGCAAGAAAATAAAATGTTTTACATCACAAACTTCTGTGGTTGTCTACACTACACGAACTCTGGGCAAATCAGACTATATAAAAAATTATTACCAGCTAACAGTGTGAGAGACCTTGCTACACATTTGTGTAACAGATAATGACTAATGTATGGAAAAAGAGTCAGACAGCTTACTTTTATCATCCTCATCATCATTATCATCATCATCATGAAGGAATTCTTGTCGTTTATTTTTGACTAGGTAAACCATGTTTTAAAAGAAAAATGGCTGCAGTATTTATGAGTGTTGCAACACTATGCTACACAAGTAGAAATGAGGTGTCCATCAAAATTTGAGCTCTGCCACTTGCAGCTGGAGTGAACACGTTAATTACAGAGGGAACATTTTGTATTCGTCGCTTACCTGCTTCTCTTGCTGTTGGACAGAATGTTATTCCATATAGTTATCTTTAGTAGTATTCCTATAATTTTGTTGTGGCTGCTAGTGATATTTAAAGAGATCTTTACACTAGCACTTATAGAATTGCTCTGCCAATCATGCTGCAAGATCAGAACTTAATACGATGTGACAATTTGATGCCAGTTTTAGTCTGATACTTTAGTTCAAGACAAATATAAATTTAATGAAGACGAAAGTCATTAACATCCCTTATTTTTAGAGTGAATTAAAGTTCAGAATTGGCTGAAAATTAGTTGCTAACCACATCTGCTTCATATGAGTATCATCAGCCATGTCAGACATGATGTTAATATTCTTGTAGCAGTGGGGCGGTCTTTCATTATCTTAGCCAGTTATTGCCCTTCAATACAATGCACTTCTCTGTAGAAAACTGGAGGTGTGCATTAGTGTTACACTGTACTGTGTGTGTGTGTGGTGTGTGGTGAGTGGTGAGTGGGTGGATGGTAATATTGAGATGGCCATTGAGGGAGATGTTGAGGCTTATTAAACACATGTTAGTCCTTTGACGAGTTGTTTGGCTGTAATGAAACACACAGATTCATCCTCCCACGATTTCGCTTTCTTGTATTATTGTCTTTAAGAGGACCTTCTTCTCACAGCAATGCCGAACATAAAAGCCACCATGCCGAGACCTGTTTCATGCATCTTTCTTCTTTTAACATTAATGTGTGTTGTGTTATAGTTCACATTGTGGGGGCCAGATGTCCTTTATATTTTTTGTGGCTAAAAGTTTGCTAAATTGGTTTTTGCTCCCCACTGTGTGAGAATCCCACAACATACCAACCCCACAACAAACTATGCAACCGAAAACAAAACACAAACATCAGAACACCAAATACACACACGTGCACACATATACACAAACTGAAAGCTAATTAGGCAATTTTGTGCATCTCTGCAGAACAACAAGCTTCTTCTTCATGACTTTGTCTGTTGTTTTGTTCAGTTTTCTTAATTACATCAGAATCTTTATGTGCACTTTCTGACACCACCAAGATTGACAAGCAGAATAAGAGACAAATCAGTAAGTTCCAAGTGGAATCTGTATTTTCTATCAGTACTTTACGTGTGCTTTTCTAGTGTACCCAACCCAACATATTGCTGGTTCCAAAAAAACTATACTCTGTTCTTTTCTCCTATGCTGTAGGGAGACCTAACATTATTAAATATAGGACTAGGCAGCTAATAGACCTAGCAGATGTAACATAGCAGATAGTCCAAAATTATTTACCTGAGGCTCCTTTGCTTTCATACTCCAGCTAGAGTGTTAAGGTTGGTCAACCAGTTGCACTTACTGAGTAGTAGGAGCAGGAGTAGGAGTGACCGTGCTTTTGCTATGGCAACTCCAAAGCTGTAGGAGCAGACTTCTTAGCTGGTGTGACGTGTCTCGTCCCACGTGTCCCTCATCTGTTTATGTTTTGGGTTCCATGTGTTCCCTTGCCTCGTATTCATTCTGTCTAGCCATGCCCTAACCCCGCCTTACAGCTGTGTCTCGTCTCCTCCCTGTGTTCAGGTGTTCCTTGTTTGTCTCCCTATTTAGTCTCTCGTGTTTTCCCTAGTCCCTGTCGGTTCTCTGTTGTATACACCTCGTTTTGCCCCATGGTTTCATGCGCCTGTTTTGTATTCCAGTTTATGTTGATTTCGTAGTATTTATTGTTCGTATTGTGGCCTACATTTTTAATTCTTTATCCAGTTTTGGGTAAAACTTTGATTGAACCCTGCTAGATGACACTGTCATTAGTGTGCCATAAAGATGTCATGGCCAGTGTAATATACCCCTAAGCTAGATTATGTCCATTAACATAACAGTGTCACAAAACTATTGCCAGTAGTTTACTGCTGTGGCGATTCTTGCAGCCCTAATAAAGTATGCAGAGCTGAATCACATGCTACTGATTAACAAAAGGAGTGAATACTGCGACATTCACATTGTTTCTTACTTCTATATCTGCAGAAAAATCTTTGCACTAATCTTATACATCCCCCAGCTCTATACTGGCATATGGGTATCTGGAATACAGCGGTACACAACAGTGAAAGTCAATTAGGCCTTTCATTTAACATTTGATCCACTCCCAGCATACGCATAAAATATAAACGTGTTTTGGCAGTAACACATGCGACTGGAGCTCTTTCTAGCTGTCCAACATGTCACCTGGCTAAAGTAATAACAGACACATGGTGCAATACTAATTAGAGCCGTGCTGTGAGATGGGTAAAGGCTACTGAACGTGGCAGTGGAGTAATTAGTGTATTACTGCATTACTGCAGATAATATCCCAGGTTCCATTATCACCAGAACAGTTCTATCAGCTAGAATGAACACAAGGTTGACATGTCTCTTACACAAACGGTGGCCCCTGTCTGAACTGTTTGGAGCTAGATTGAAGCCATCACCCCAGCCTTTAATCATCTAAAGAGAGGCTACTGCAGCATTGCCTCTCTCGGTTTCCCCTCCCACCTCTATTTGTCGCCCCCCTCCGACGCTACGCACCCATTGGCCAGTTCCCCCCTGTCACAGAGTCTCAGGCTTCGTCACTCGTTAATTATGCACTCTCAGATCTCCTGATGAATTTAATCTTGTAAATTACGAGCTCACGACCTCGAGAATGCAAATCCAACCTGAAGCGCTTGCTGGGAGTCCAACATTGCGGACCCCTTCCGCCTATTCGCAAATGAGGTCTCTGAGAAATCTGAATACCATTAGACTAAATTAGCCTAAAGAACACAGCAGAACAGAAGGATAAACGGCCTGCCACTCCAGATCAAAAATGACTCCATAAATTAGCCCGCTGCAGGTCGTGGCGGGGGTTATTACTCTTGCAGCTTTTCTCTTATTCATGAAGGCTGCTGGGCTGTTTTCTGATGACATCACAAAACGACTTCCTTACAAACATGACTCAGCAAAAGCAGCAAAAATACACTAATGCCCACCTTGTACTTCCACACATTCAGTGTAGCTCCATTATAAAAGTGTACAGCTATAAAAATAGCTTTTTCTTGTTGACCAGATATTATTTAGGTGTTAGTTCTTCCTTAGCAAAGCACTCATAGCAGACTGACACAGTACTGGTCACGGTACTGTGTGGCTTTGGTAAAAGGGCATCAGGGACAGCAATTTAACTGGCATTGGTCCACCACACAAATATACTCAGCTGAGAGATTCTCTGTGGTCAGAAACTGACAGCTGATGGGTGAGGCAGAAGTGAGGTGATAAATCAACAGATGAGCTAGGGTCTATACACCTGTAGTGGTACAACATCTACAGTGGTGCTTGAAAGTTTGTGAACCCTTTCATATATACATATATATATATGAATCTTACCTAAAACATTATCTGATTTCCTAAAATGTGTTTATGTATTTATTGAAAAAAATACCTACCTGTACACCAGCAATGTGTTACTAATTAAGTGCCCGATGAGTGTAAGGCTTGACTTATAAATTTAGTCACAAGAGCTCAAAATCATCTTTTCAGTTTTTTTCTGTATTGTTTTGCATTTTTATGCACATACTGATAAACAGCATTCTACCCAGTGAGTGATGTGAACACTGGGTAGTTGTCAAAGGTAATATGTCATGCCCAAAAGACCCTTGAAAAATTAATTTTAGTGGAAAGTTTTGTCCAGCAGTGACAAAAGCCTTCGGCCAAAAATGTTTCTACTTTCATCTTCTCGTATAAAGAAAAAATCCGTTAAATGTGGACCTTTGATATTGAATTCGTGAATAGGATGCTTTTATGGAGAACATTCCTGTGAAATTGCCCTGCTGTATCCTAGAATGAAAGACTGCCTTTCTCTTCCTTACCATTGGCTGGGTTGGATTTCTGTAGGAGTGATGCCCATTCACTGATGTCACCAGACAAGAGTTTGAGGTTGGAGAGGAGGCCAGAGTCACCCAGGAGAGACTGAATCTCAATTAGAGCCTTTGCAAGACTAAATTAGATAAAGAAAAGAATTAATGATGAACATATAAAACAACAAAGGACATTATCAAATATTAAGTAAATATGTAATAGAACTGATTCCTTTTCTGAAAGAGCACTGTAAACATTAAACTCCTGCAACTCACATATGCACTACTGTTAGGGTTTGCAATGGCCCGATGCCCTGGGGTCAGTAAAAGATTGGGTCAGGGCAAGTTGATTGACCAGTCATGGGCTGTTTGACCAATTACAGGCACAGAACAGTTCACCTGTGATAAGCTACAAAAGCTAACCTTCAGTTCCTTATCAAGTTTTTTTTTGCAGTTGGTATTTTCACCTAGAAAAAGTTTTACCTCAGCAAATAGTTCAAAAATAATGTTAAAGGAAGAGTATAAGGCTACTGAAAGAAAAGAGGAATACACAGGGGTGAGAGACATTTTGCATGTGTAGTAAAAACATTATTCTGAATTGTGGTGTTGTGTTAATTTGGTGATTGAATCAGGCATAAACGTGATTGTCCCAATGGGTAACGCAAATTTCTTGTGTGGCTCGCATGGTGCCTAGGTCAAAGCAGACCCGCTGGTAAAAAAAAAAAATGGTAAAAGGTTCTTGGGCTTGCTTTTGAGTCCCTCTCCCTTTTCACTTTACCCTTACTCAAGTCAGCCTCAAGTCTGCATGTCCCTTAACCCCAGGAGCCTTCCCTTACCAGAAACCACCAGGGCTGCCCCAGCGTAGCCCATTGATACCAATAAGCCAGTTATGCTAGCAGCATACGGTACCCAAAATCGTGTGTTTACATCTTGTGTCAGCGAAGAGTAGTGAGGGCCCATATGCTTTCTGTTGCCATTGATTCTCCACCTCTTTTGGGTGTAGGGCCACCTAACTAATCTAGTATGCTGCGTGCCTCTTTCCCAAATGGTAGAGCTTTCCCCCGGCAAATATAGCTGCGCAGGTTCAATGTGTTCAAGGTGTCCATTATTGCCCCCATGCGTTTGGGCCCTGTTCTGAAACCCTATGCCGGGCAGTAGAACAAGTAAAGAACAGCACTTCTGGCAGTCTTTACTTTGGCTTAGTGTCCAGGGTCTAATGTCAGTGTCAACAAAAAAGCCTTCTACTCACATGGAGTTGTTGAAGTTGTTAACTTGTCCAGGTGTTTCTCCAGGCGTTGGCTGACTGACACATGGATTCTGGATGTTGCACATCATGCCCTGTAACCAGGGCAACACTCCTGCTGAAGGCATAGGCTTGTTGGGGTAATGGCCTGCATTAGAAAAGGTGGACATCAGGTTTGTAAGAGATTAGACATAATCTCAAAAATACAGAATTTCGTAAAAATGCCCTGTCAAATATAGTTTCCTGTACAGTTTTCTGTCAATTTGACAGTTTTCCCCATCAAATCTGCCTAACTGTAAAAACTGCAAATGCAAGTGATCAGCCAATACAGGTTTTGTGATTCTGCATCTAACCCGGCAAGGCACAAGCACATGAAATCATAAACCACTTACTTGTATAGTTTCTAACAAAGCATGACACTGTTAAAATTGACAAGGCAAGTTGCAGAACTTAAAAAACCACCAGCCTGAAATACTTCCTAAATTGTCCATTTTAATAGTTAACAGTATATTCTACAGGTTGTCTTCATACCAGGTAAAAGCATTTAATGACAATACTACATGGCAGTGGTGGTGTAACATGTAGGAAGTTGCCCTTGTGGTCTATAGGTCTCTGATTCAACCATTAGACCAATAAAAGTGCCACTGAGGTTTAGCTGCTCACTGCTCCTACACAGATGGGTTAAATGCAGAGGTTGTTTTTCGTTGTGGTGCACTGTGTGCTTTGCTGTGGTGTGGTATGTTCACAGTGACAATCACTTACTTTCACATCAATAAAACAATGGACAGACAGAGACACATAAAGCTACAGCCCCTTGGCATTTCCATGCACCTCAAATGCTTGCTCAAATGATCAGATTTTGTGATGGGAGGAAAAGTGTTACCACAATTATGACGTCAGTCTCTTTCTGTAGTTGTCAGACCAGTGCGCAAAAGTTTTTGCAAAAATGAATAAGCTGTTACACACGACAGTTGCCTAGATTGCAAACACAACTTGCAACAGCACCCGGGGAGCAGTGTAGTGGGACTGCACCTTGCTTAAGGGTACCTCAGTAGTGCCAGGGCCAGAACTTGAACTGACGACCTCAGGGCAATGTCCTAACCACAAGGCCACCACTGCCCACCATGACTGCTCATGAGTCCCATGAGCATGAGAGGAGATGAAGAAAAGCTACACAGCTGCTTTCGTCTCTGCTGTGGTAACAGCTGATTAAAGCAGTGTTTTTGCACGTCAGCACACTGTTGCAAGTGGGTGATGACTTAGGCATGCGGATGGCCCAATGCTAACTAGCTTCATTAAATTGTTAGCTACATTAGTCTCGTAGCTCAGGAAGGAAAATTCAGAAACCAAACATTTTTGAGATTTGGAATAACGGGAAAAACGTTTTTGGCTGACACCATAGAATAAAAGGGCTCATATGCAAAAATGTTTTCCTCTGAGGTCCACTTATGATGTTTAATTATGTTTATGTATGTATGCAGCTTAGCTTCTATATACAGCTTGTGTGGACCATGGTGTGACTGTTAAAACCTGAAATCTTAGTAATGCTTACATCCTACACCAGACACCTTATTTGTAGAAAAGTCACAGAAAAACATTTCATTATCATAGGCCTTTAAGAGATCAGGTGGGTTTACGGGTAGAACGGATAAGTCTAAGAGTGTTTGCCTCACCTGCTACTCTCCCTGGCCTTTCTCTGCATTTGTATATTTTGTTTATACGGCATAATGAAATGTAATCTGTGTTTGCACACCATTAATATTTTGGCTCCTATAAAGAGCAGCGAAGATCAAAAGCTTATGGAAATGTGGCTTCACTGTTATTAGAAGCGGACGGAAGCCGAGCTGTACTTACACTGGTCTTTGTAGATAGGATGGTTGGTGGATCTCACCCAGACCAAAATGAAGAAAAGAAACAGAGGCCATACCATCTCAATTACCAATCGCAGCTATGAGGGGGAGAGAGAGAGAGAAAGAAAGTGAGAAAGAGACAGATATATTAATAGAGTTCTCTGTTTGTGCACACCTTCAGTAAACAGCACTGCCCTTAAAAGTGACAAGACAAAATAAACATGTTCTGCAACAGCCTTTCAATCCTAAATGGCAGGGACCATTATACCACTATAAAACATGACGTATCTGCATCCTCTTTATCATCTTGATGTTCTATTGATGTTGTATTGATGTTTGATTATTCAGGTCAGCTCTATATGTAAAGCTTGGGAGTCAATCTGGACTCAAGCCTTTTATTAATTTATCTTATAATCATGTAGTTGAAAAGCACAAGAAACCCCTATTGGATCTTCATGGACCATTCCATCCCTGTCCCCTCATTATCCACAAAACTGCTTTTCAATGTGTTACTTTGTCTCTGGTTTTGTTCTTAGCAGGTGGTTTTCATGTCATTTTTAGCTGTGTTTTCAGGGGTGCCTTGTTAGTTCTTCTGTTTTTTGACCTTTGTTTGCTTTGTGTTGGAATGACTGATGGACTGTTCTACGTTTTGACCAGATACATAACCTTTAAAATAAACTATGCAACTTTGCTTCATCTGTTAATTTGAAAAAAATGGTTTGTTGAAACATAAATAATTTATTATATTGGACATTTTGGAAACAAAATAACTGACCATGCTACCAAACAGAGAACCGTTTGGCATCCGAGAAAGCCAGCTCTTATTTATGAGCTGAGCCAATCAATCTAACTCACTGAAAAGAGCCAGGAGGCCCATCACTGCTAGACCCACTCCAAGCACTCTAGAGCTGAAGGTTGTTTAGGCCAAAGGCCCTTTACCAATTTATACCAGGGAGTCAGCAAAAGGAGATTGCATTTTTGCCCCCCATTGGTCTAACCTGTAAAATTGTGTGTAAAATTATTTTCATTTCTGGAAAACTTATTCTCACCACTTGGCACCTCTGGCTAAACCCATTTGAATGTTGGGCTGGAACTAAAGTTTAAAGGGCCCATAACATGAAAAACCTGATTTACTAAGCTACTACAAACTAAGCTGCAAAAGCAGTATGACTGTAATCCAGGTTGCTGCAAACAAGAGCACATTGCCTATGATTGCCCACTTGGCCTGCAGCAGCTAACCCCCACCCACACAATGGCTGCATTTTTACTTTTTTCGACAACCTAGAACAAACTTTAGGGACCGTTTTGTGGCCATGCAGTAAACCTAGTTTTAAAAGTCATTTAAGGCTAGGCTTCTGTGATAATCCTAGAAAATAACCCTTAAGTATATTTTCTGAACATCTCTCTGAACTAATGCATATAACTTTCTGCTGCAACACATTTCTATACTGTATCTTTGACATATGAGTCTGTTCTGTGCATTTTAAACTTTTGAACGTTTATGTTTAAGTACTGCCTCATTCATTCTGCTAGATGCACAAGCACACCTTAATGTGACCATTTTCATCCTTTGATATCTGCTCCCTGAAATGTGCCCTACATAAAAGAAAAATCTTGCTGTGTGCCTCACAACGCTGATACTCTTGAAACTGTTTTAAGTTTTAAAATTACTTGCAAGATGCTTTACATTAAGGAACCAAATACGGTTTAGTTTTGTGTTGGTTTCAAGCTGCCTGCATGTTTCACCATGTAAACTCAACCTACAGAATAAAGAAAGGTTGGAAAATAAACAATCAACATAAAACCAAAATGTCAAGATTTTCTGCAATTGTAACTGAGACAAACTAGGACCTGTACGCCTGCAAACAGTGTTTAAGCTGATATGAGACCTTCCGCTTCTAAAATGTTCCTTGCAATCAGAGCCGAAGCTGTGACTGGTAAACAAGCAGCAGTGTGAGATGATCTGGCAATGATCTAGTGATCAGTGTTTGCTGCAACAGACCCCCTAGTGGCCCCAACAGGAGCACAGACGGCTTGGAACGCTCAGCTTTCCAGCACAGCAATATTATTCATGTTGAGGGCGATACTGTGGACAAACAGCATGCAAAAGATGCTTCTGGGTGTTTAACACAAGGAAGATTTCTGACTTTTAATTTGCCCCCCTCTTTTAATAATTTCATTTTTTTTCAATACATTCATCATATTAATAAAGTGTACAAAGATATACAATTTTCTTTGTGTTACAGTTCAGTTTTGTGCAAGCAAATGCACCTGACATTTCACTGGGCTTACACCTTGCCCTAATTCCTAAGCAAACATTGCAAACAAGCAACACCAAAACCAAAGCACGTCGTCTGCTGATGAATACGTTTTCTTTAAATCACATTCAAACTGTCCAAAGATGAAGAAGGCAAGGCAAGGCAAGTTTATTTATATAGCACATTATAATACACAGAGGTTATTCAATGTGCTTTACAGTGACAAGCATTAAAATTAAAGTCTTTAAAAGGCAAATAAGCATGAAAAGTACATAATGAAAGTAAAATATAAGAACAAATAAAAGATAAATAGATAAAATAGTTTACCTATTAAAGGATTTGGCAAATAAGGTGGTTTTTAGTTGCTTTTTGAAGCTGGCCACAGTTGGAGCAGATCTGATCTCCATGGGCAGCTGGTTCCAGCAATGGGCTGCATAATGACTAAACGCCATTTCACCCTGTTTGCTTGCAACCCTCCGCACCACTAGATTAGCATTTTCTGCTGATCTAAGAGATCTTCCAGGCTGGTATTTATCAAAAATTTCCAATAAAAATTTGAGACTTCTTTGAATTTGTGACTTGTAGATAATGAGTACGATTTTGAACTCAATTCTGGAGCTGATTGGAAGCCAGTGTAAGGACTTGAGCACTGGAGTAATGTGCTCTCTTTTATTGGTTTTAGTAAGAATTCTTGCAGCAGCATTTTAGATGAGCTGGAGCTTTTTTATGATTTTTTAAGCAAGGCCAATAAGAAGGGCATTGGAATAATTGACCCTGAAGAAGATAAAGGCATGAACAAGTTTCTTCAGGGTAAGAAGAAACTAACCCATGAGGTCATGAAGGAAGATGATTTTGCTATAGTGCTGAAAGTTTCTTGTAGGTTAGTAATACCAGTTTTTGTTAATAGATGCTGTAAACGACTAAAATAACACAATGTAAAATGTTTCCTAACCTGAAAAAGATATTCATTCAAGACTTTGAAATAAAGCTATTGGCTAAGAGGTTATTTGTTTATGTTCTGTCATTTCTAGTATGGACATCCCCAAAGCATTACAACCCAATACTGTTTTTAACTACTTTTGAATCCATCCATCCATCCATTTTCTAAACTGCTTCTTCCAATTCTGGGGTCGCAGGGAAGCTGGAGCCAATCCGAGTTGCCTGGGGGTTCATCCAGGACAGGAGGCCAACCCATCGCAGGGCAACACACTGACAGACAACTACTCATACACACTTTCACACCTACGGGCAATTTAGGGCATCCAATCAACCTACTGCAGCCTTTAGAAAGTGGGAGGCAACCAAATCAGCCGGAGGAAACACATGCGAACACGGGGAGAACTTGCAAACTCTGCAAGGAAAGACACCTGTGGCCAACCCAGGGATCAAACCCAGGACCTTCTCACTGTGAGGTGACAGCGCTAACCACTGCACCACCGTGCCGCCCTACTTTTCTAATCTTCTGCGTAATTAGCAATTCCATAGCGGTTCCACGGGCCTGTGCTCTGTATGTGTGCGCATTCTTGCTCAGAAACAATTGCAGGCCATCCATAAACAAAGGCAGCATAGCACTCTTATACAACGATAAAAAACACAGAGAAAGTTAAAATTCACTATGACCAACACAGACATGCACCCCCACTAATGACACTGGCATTGAAGGCGAAGAGGCACAAATAATGTTCGGTTCACATTTAATTGACTATGATTAAACATGAGACACGAAAGTTCAAGCAAGTGATGAACATTTTCAGACAGAAAATAATTCAAAACTCTTTTTACTTTCAAATTGAAAATAACTAAAAAGAAACATGAGGGGATCTGAAAAAATGTAATCTGAATGTCCCTGCAAGTTCCATCAAGTGTTGTACAATTACCAAGGCATCCTAAGAATTCTAGCTCTCTGAGAAGTTACAAAAACCAACAGATCATTTTAAAAGTGGCTCTCTGGTAAGGATCAATTGAAGTGCAAAATATGTAGGAGAGGCAAAAAGCAAAACAGTCAGGGGTCAGTGTCGACTGGAGAAAAAGTTAGGATTCTAAGACAAAAAGTGTGTTTGGTTCCTGAAAAAAAAAGAAAGAAATCACCTTGAAGCAATTCACAATATGTTGCAAGTGTGTTTATGTGCAAACAAATAATCGAATGACAAATTTGCAAGACATGGTTTCGGAAGAGCTCAAACACAACTGAGCACTGTAGCCCACAAATACAAATGCGAAGCACTGTGGAAGCACATGGTGGAATAGATGCACTATGAAAGAACTGTGAATCTAGACATTATATTTTTAATGTATATGCATTACATGCCAGAACAATAGGACACTCGCAGATGCAGGTCACCATGAAGCAGTGGAACAGTGTTCAATAGAGTGATGGAATTCTATCCAATACCTTTGGAATTTTTTGGAGAGGCATTAGTTACCCAAAACCAATCACATAGCACTGTTACCTGACCTCAGTAAAATTCTATTGTTGATAAATCCTATCAGTTCCTCACAGCCATTTTCCAACATCTAGTGTCCTCCCAGAAGAGGATATGCAGCATGTATGTATGCACTCCAAGCATGTATGCAAAATGTTTAGGAGGATATGATTTCTGCAATAGATCATACTCTGATCTATGTTCTGGATATCAGACTGATTGTTTCTTTGGTTTAAGTAACTTTGGATAAATTTGGATTATGCCCTTGTGGTTATATAACTGAGGAATAAAAAAGGGACTACAATGTTTTCTGGAGCACATACACCTTAGCTGAACCTTGTTTCTTTTAGGATCTTGTATAGCTATTGTACCAGCGATGCTGCGTTTTATAAACTCAAAGACAAATAAATTAAGGGTTTATCATTGTTAGCTAGCTATTCCATTGCTACATAACATTGCTACCATAACATTAGCTATGGATACTAAATGGTAAAATACTGTTAGTTAATAGTCAGCAGTACAGTGGTATTTCTAGCAATAGTCTACTTTTGAAATGTTGTACTTCTTTTATTGAGCTATTCCTTGGTGGATTTGCTAGTGTGCTTAAGATCATTGTCAACTTCAGTTTTTGGACACACTGCCTTTCATTACCTCTAACATACTTTTTGATGAATCAATGACGGAAAGTTGCCCAGTCCCTGAGGCAGCACAGAATCCCACATCCTATCATTTACATCACCATGTTTCAAAGTTTGGTATAAGGTTTTTCTCATTAAAAACTGTCACTGTCAAACTGTTACTATGGTTAAACTACTCATCTGTGATTCTGTCCACAGCACATTATTGCAAAAGGCCTAGTCTTGCCTATTGTTGGCAACGTGTAACCTTGCTCTAATGCTTTTTTTGAAAAGCAAAACCTCCTACGTCTCCTACGTAAGTTTCTTTCTTATTGTAAATATGCACTTAAACACCAACAGCTGCAAGAGTTGCCTAAACTTCCCATGGTAAAATTTTGGGTTTCTTAGAGACTTTGCTTCCATCAGACGGATTGTTCTTAGGCTGAATTTGCTGGTACAGCCAGTTCTGGGCTAATTACAATTGTAGATGATTTATTTCCAATAATTTAGAGGCCTTTTATATACCTCACAGGCATCCACAACCTTTTCTTTCTTAATGCCTTAGAGAGGTTTTTCAGATCTTGGCATGATGACACCACACACTTAGCAACATAGCAAATAGCAATGTGAACACAAAACCTTTGATGTCAGGTTTAACTAACAATCTAAAGAAGGTTGTAATAAATGTCATCTAATCTGGAACACCTACACGAGGGTGACAAAAAATAAAAAATATATATTTTTAAAACTTCTATGAATTTGTTCCTTTTTCAGTTTTGGAAAAGCAGTAAGCCACCCACTCTGTGGTGTGGTGAGATCACCTTGCTTCACCTTTTGCAAAATAATAGTTATGCACAGCCTCACATGGCTTATCGTCATCACAAGCCGGATAAAACAGAACAAGTTCTATGGTTTTTATCAGAGTTATTGTTGCTAAATGTGTGCCATAAAAATTACCCAATCAGTTGTGATTGTTACTCATATGACTTCTGTTTACATCTTTCGGTTTGGTGTTAAAAATATTAGTATGAATGCTACGCCAACTGAAGCTAAAATGAAACAAAACATTTTCTGCTTTGATCTGGATCAAGTGAATGGAACCACAAGTACAAACATACTTTTATATTCGTCTTATTTTGGCGGGCAGTGGTGCCTAGTGATTAGAACCTTACGCTAGTGAACTGAAGGTTGCAGGTTTAAGTCACGGCCCAGGCCACCAAGGGACCCTTGAGCAAGGTACCGTCCCACTACACTGCTCCCTGGGTGCTGTTGATAGCTGCTCACTGCTCCCCATGTGCACGTATAATGAGCTAAATGCAGAGGTCACATTTCATTGTGGTGCTTGTGTTCACTGAAACTGCAATTTTTACCTCTTACAAGTACAAACACACTCTTATCTTGCATCTCAGACTATTATTAATTAAAAAAAGAAGAAATGGTTTGACAATTAGCTTGTTTTGATTTGTTTCGGTCATTCCAATATCGAGTCATCACTCATCGTACTCAAGCCGTCCTCGACCAGACACTTCAACCGTTTGGATCTTTAAACAAATGCTGTCTTGGCTTGTTGACAAACTGGCAGATGTACTGGAATGAGAGTAGAGACAACTGCCTCTGCCAGAAGCTGGCGTAAAGCTCTATCTCCAGGCCAGGGGAGTGAGAAGCTAATGAAGTTGTAAGCTTCGAGATCCTTCATCCTCATCATCCTCTCAGCGCTGGTGTTTCTGTCATCTATTGGAAAACGCTCTCTTCTTTCATCTCCCCACTCTTCCCTTCTCCTCCCTAATCCCTCCATCTCTCAACCTGCCCGCCCCCATTCTCCACAAAATTCCCCAGCTGAGCGAGGGACAGAGAAAAAGAGAGACTAGAATGGAAGAATGTGCTCACATACGAAGTCCTTTTAATGCTATAATTCATCAAAATAAAAAAGATCCAGTATTTTGGACCACTATCAAAGCTTAGTATGTATTTTTGAGTCAAATGTCTCTTGGAACATTATTCTTGCGTTTATATTTAAAGAAATATAAAAATTTAATGAGCTGAAGGTTGGAAGGGGGAGGGAGAATTTTTTTTTAGTTTGTTTTAACTGAAAAAGCAACTTATTATAAATATACACTGTCTATACATATACACAAATCAGCCACAATGCTAAAATGATCTGCTTAATACTGTGTAGGTTCCCTTCATGCCACCCCACAAGATCTGTCATTTTGAACTCTGACCCATTCGTCTAGCCATCATAGTTGGGCCCCTAGATCCTTACGCTTCCCCATTTTTACCGCTTCCAATAAATCAACTTCAGTTATTGACTTTGTATCGAGATAACCAACGTTATTCCTTTCATCTGTTACTGGATTTAATGTTTTAACTGACCAGTGTATACCGATCTTGTTCATTTCTCTTTTCTTTAGCTGCTTTGTAGTTCCCACTAACGGACTGTCCATCTGTTTCTCTGCATTATTTTAAGCCCCCATTACCTGATGAAGGCTAAATAGGTGGATATATGCAAATGTATAGATTTTATGTTTGTAAAATCACAAAAACAATTAACTTAAAATGTTTTGCTTTCATAGCTGAAATTGCTTATATGGACTGGGGGTAAGTTGTGCATTTTGAGACGTGTGTATATGTATCACATCAACCTATTCTACTTTAAAAAGTTTAAAAAGTCAAATTTGAAATGAAATGAGCGGAGAACTTTACAATGGGGCAATGACTGAACTGTATTTAAAATATTGTTATTATAAATAAAAACAAAGGTGAGGAAATTTAAAAAATAAGGTTAAGGCTACGTACAGACTTCAGGCAAACGTGGTACAAATCTGGTTTTTTTTATGCTCATAGGTAACTCAAGTCTGTTTTTTCAAGTCCTTAATAAGAGGTTTGTTTGTTTTTTGCAGTGTGACCTCAGTCTAAAAAGCCATATAAAAGTGAAACTGACTATTTGTCATTGTGAACACACTCAAGCACCACAACAAAATACTACCTCTCCATTTAACCCATCACACATGGAGCAGTGGGCAGCCACCACTGCCCGCAATGTGATGTGATTTTTATGTCACTCTACATTGACACTTTACAAACCTGTTGCTAACAAATTTATTTAAAAGTAGCTCTTGACAGCCTGAAATGTTGGATGAAATCTGTTTCAGTGAAATTATTCACGTGATGATCCTGCCACCACTGGCTCTGACTCCATACAGAAGTAGATTCAACTAAAGCCATAATCAAAAATTTGTCTCTGTCTCCTCATCATCATCATCATTATCAACTGCTCATGTATATGAAGCTTACACTGCATATCAACTTTAAACTAACCTAAATTAAATTTAAAAAAATAAATAAATTAAAAAAAAAAAAAATAAATAAAATAAAATAAAATAAAATAAAATAAAATTAAATTAAATTAAATTAAATTAAAACACTGAATTCAGTGGCCTTTACTTCCATATGACATCTCTGTTACTGTTCTTGCAATAATCAGTACTGAGCACAAAAGACTTCAGGGTAAACACAGCCTAAGAAAAATATAGATGTACTGTAAGAAAAATACCTAGAAAAGGTATTCCTCCCCTGTTATCAAAGGTTTGTCATTTACGATGAATGGGTCAAGTCAGTCATATTTATTCTTTCTTCATAATGTAGCACCAACAACACCCACTGAACCCTAATGAACTGAACAAGCTGGAAAAAAATAAAACAGATCTCATTCCATTTCCACATATACGCTCTTCCTCACTCTCTCTCTCTCTCTCACACACACACACACCTACACACACCTACACACACACACAGTGTCTCTGGTGAGGTGCCCTCTTTATCGGAGTGCAGGTCACAAAGCTCTCAGTAGAAACACCTGCTGTTACTGTTTCAGTCTCTGGAGAGCAGCTCCCAGATTGGAAACCTCCTGTACTTTAATGGAACAATCAGTATACTTTTATTATGAGCTCATATTTCAGTAAAATAGGTCTACCGTGGATAAACTGGGCACGCAAATTAATTCCTTAAAGGATAAAACTTTAATAAAACCTCTGCCTTCTGAACTGTTCAAAAAATGCCATCAAACCCCCTGCATTAGTCATTCAGTCAGCGTTTGCCAGCATCAGATAATGAATTATCTAAAAAAAAGCTCATAAATTGGTCAGAGATTATGGATAACAGTATATTTCCAAAACATAAAGTCCTACCAACTGTTTGGCAGATATGACCCGCAAGAATCCACAGGCTTTGAGCATGTTTAAAACAGCACTACAGTCTACATGGGATGCAAGGGTACGCATAATACCCAGTTGCCTATTTAACTGTAAGCATAGACTTTTGGATCTTTATGGTTTAATCAGAAAAATGTCTCTGCAACAGTGTGTGGGTGGTTTTTAGTCACCCAATCACAATCATTTTTTGTTTAGAAATTACTAGAAATTGAAATCATTTCACCAATTTTGCTGTTTAAATGTGTTGATTGCTGGTAATCATGCATGTGTTTACATTTCTGCCATTTCACTGTTCTGTATTTGTTTTGGATGTTCGGTTTGCTTGAAATGGCTATATGTAGTTTTGTTCAGTTTTATAGTTCACAGTAAGTCATACTGTCCTAAACCACATGGACTAGCATACAGCCTTAAGTTGAGAGAAGATTACAGAAATGGCTTGCTCTTGTTTAGAACTACTGTTTAGACTACTGAGTTCTAGTGTTTGTAGGCAATGTTAGCCTCATCTCCAGGTCTATCAGGGCATCTTGTTTGTATAATCAACATGAGCCAAAATTTTAGGTAATAATTTGATTAATTGCCCGGCCCTAGTTACTACCATCACATATAAATGAATATATGTATATATGTCATTTTCCCCAAAAGTACTAAAGGAACTGAGGAACACCATATCAAATAGCCATGAAAATTAAACTCCTCCTTATCAAGCGTCTAAAGAAAAAAAAAAGCCAACTGCACAAGCTGACCCACCTCAAAGGAAATAGAGGTCACCTGTAATTGTGGCCCATTTGAGGGTCAAAACCATAAAAAAAAAACAGAGATGGCGCAGTTTGTGGAGGGGCCGGGAGCATGACCAGTAGAATGACCCATGAGCCACAAATGGGACATGCACTTTCCAACCCTTTCTAAACCTTACAAACGCCCTCACATAAACACATACAGTATGTACATAGACACATTGGATGGACAGCTTGTGACAGCTCAGATGGACAGCACGTCCTCCTCCTAACATATTTTCACACACACGTCATAAATATGTCCTCACACATTCAAAAATACATATATGCTCACACAAACAGAGAGACTGATTAGCCATAACATTAAAACCAACTGCCAAATAGTGTGTAAGTCCCCTTCATTATGCACGGTGTGTTCTGACCCACTTGTTTAGATCCCAGACAGGCTAGCCTTCACTCCCCACACTCATCATGACCTTGTCACTGGTTCACCGGTTTTCACTCCTTGTATCACTTTTGGTAGGTACTAACCGCTGCATTTCAGGAAACCCCACAAGATCTTCTATGTTGGAGATGCTCTCACCCATTCACTACACTCGTCCATGTTTGCTGTTTCCAACACATCAACTTCAAAACCATCTTCACAATACACACATATCACACAATCAGGCCTACACATATCCTCACACCTTCTCACATCCATGAATTAAACATAAAGTTTAGCTTAGCAAACATAAATTATTTATGTAAATCTGTAAACTGTGTATTTCACATTGTTATTGTCACTGTTTGCCCACTTAATGTTTGCCATAATGTCATACTGTACATACGGAAATAAAATACTTGAAGAAGAAAAAAAAAACCTTGACAAACGTGAGTCACACAGGCATCACAGCTAATTACTGTTACCTTAAAAAAGCACATCGAGCTGTCAGCAGTTGTCAGGCTGACACTGTTTCCTGCTCTTCTGAGGGAAGCATTGCTGACTTCACATTAAAGCCAACCACAAACAGCTATTTTAGTTTGTAACTCAACAATGAGCATTAAAAAATAAGCTTCGTGTAAGTTTAGGTGTTTTTGGAAGCCCAAATACAGTAAGACAAATACACAGCTCCTGTATGTGTAATAAGTCTATTATTTCCTGTATAGTTATATTTCTGTGGTCTGCACTGAGCAATACAAACATGACAAAAACTGACATTCTGAAATTTTGAATGAAATCTGTTTTGGTGACATTGTTTAGATCACATGTGCAACATCTCTGTTACTTTTCTTTTCCACATATTGTTTGGGCAGTGGTGACCTAGTGGTTAGGACGGTGCCTTTGAGACCTGAAGGTCGCAGGTTCGAGTCCCGGCCCGGGCACTACTGAGGTACCCTTGACCAAAGTACTGTGCCACTGCACTGCTCCACGGGCACTGTTGATAGCTGTCCGCTGCTCCACGTGTGCACGTGTGATGGGTTAAATGCAGAGGTTCTATTTCGTTGTGGTGCTTGAGTGTGTTCACAATGACAAATAGTCACTTTCACTGGGGGGCTGGACACAACAAGCACTAAGCATGGCTAGCCTTGCTAACAGCTAGTTAGTCGTAAAGGTGGAAATACATTTTTCAAGACAAGCTCGGGTCATGGGGGCACACTGTCCAGCACATTTAAATGGTGTCCTTACTGTCCTTAACACAGTCACTAAACAGCAGACATGGGCTTTGTTGGGCTGTCGGGGGTCCACAGGCTAAGTTGGGAGGCGCGTACTCTCATTTCTAAGCAACAGCTAGCTCTAGCTACGTTGAAAGCGCATAGAAGCCAAACATAACACAACAACAGAAAAATATCAGGTGGTAAACTGATAAGATCCTCAAATACCTTTTGCTAATGCAAAACACAGTCTAAAGTCACTAAATAGCAACGGGTCCACAGTGCACCCAGCCACACCTCATATAAAAAGCACCACTCCAACAAGTAGCAAAACCACTTGTCACACTTTTCTCTGGTGGAAGAGCTATTGGATGCCAACTCATCATACATATTTCATAATTTTTCCTAAACAATTGTCAAACTACTGCCCAAAAATTATTTTGTGTCTACCTCTACTGGGGTCACTAGCACTAAGGGTCACAGGGTGGTCATAAAAAGTACATCCTCAACATAGAGCACACTCAAATATGATATGTTTCTTCAAAGTTTAGACCTTGATTTTTTTTTAATTCATGTGCTCAGTTTAACATATGGGGGGAAAATTAATAATGCATGAGTGTGAGTGTTTTTTTTCCCAATTTGTTAAATTTGTTAAAGTGTGCATGAAACTATTTTGAAGGCTTTGGAAGTGTCTTTGGAAGCCTCCCTACCCCCAAAACCCAAAACTCTGGCAATGAAACAAACATACAAGCTGTGTATTTGTTTTATGTGTATTAGTCTATTATTTATTGCACACTCATATTTCTGTATTTTTTTTTGAGGACTTTGTTTAAATTACTCATTATCTGTTCTGCTAGCTGTACATTTATCTAATGTATGCATCTGCAGTATAGTGTCCCCATTATTTGAGTTACCTCAGGGCCTTGAGGTCTGAGACCTCCCATGGCCCCTAACAGTCAGAGGCCCCTGGGCACTGGCTCCACTGGTGCAGTCCATTCCTGACCTTCAAAACCAGTCTTAGGGACCCCACACTCTTACCATAAGTATGTTTTCCCTGCTCTAAGTCACCTGATTCTTCCCATCAGGCCATTATTAAAGCCATGGTAATCTGAGCCACATCTGGAAGATTAGAAGAAACACAAAGAATCCCCATCTCATTGAGAAGCACTGTACTATATTTCATCTCACGATCAGCCAGTTCATATGTTATTATTAGTTTTGCAGCCCATTTATCTCCATCTTGCCACCTCTCCTCTGAAAGGACTGTTGCACTGCTCTAACATTATGCAGAGAATGAGCTGAGGAATCATTTTCATGACTATAGATTCATCATACTAACCCAAAGAAAAATGTATTTACAGTGTGCACATGTGTGTATGTAAGCAGATTTTTGTGCACAATATCTGTTTGAGTTTAACATACAGAAAATATTTAAATATAAAATGTGCTACAACCTTTGCACAGACCACAATTTATGTTTATGTTAAAGCAAATTAAATGTATTTTAAATGTAATCAAAATGTGCATTAGTGTGTCCTCTGCAGGTCAGGTGTACTTTCTTTATTGTACTGTATTTACACATTAGGAAAACCAATAAAAACATGCCAGTTGACCAGGGGTGCCTAAACTTTTGAAAACACACACACACACACACACACACACACACACGACGAATGCGGTCTATATCAGTTACTTTAATGGTGCATCCTGCTACGGCCTACTGTACATCATTAGCCAGGTGAGAGACAGAGACAGGTGAGGGGGTAAGACAGGATGGTGAACAGAGAGGCAGGGGGTTTAATGACAGCACTCTGTGGAATCTGCTCTGCTAAACACGCTAAAGTGCTAATAAGCTTTAATATGGCCTCAAACTCCAGTCATTAAAGATACATGCGGCCAAATGGTGCCTCTGGCAACTGCACTCTACAGCACAGCGATGGAGGAAGAACACAGCAAGATTGTACTCATAAGAGGACAGGGAGTCTGGGTGCTGGTCTGTCCTCTCTCTCTCTCTCTCTCTCTCTCTCTCTCTCTCTCTCTCTCTCTCTCTCTCTCTCTCTCCTCTCTCTCACACACACACACAGACTAAAAAAAGCACATTAATAACACAAACAGGCCCTGTTTCCCAGTAGAGTCCCAGGTTTCAGAGGCAGGAAATCTTTAGAGTTTGGTGCTTCACAAGGTGGGATGTCAATCAAGTTCGGACACCGGAGCTTTCGTTTTAGAAGTTTGTGGAGAGAGTAAGAGAGAGAGAGAGAGAGAGAGAGAGAAAGAATTTCCCTCAGAGAACAGAGCTCCAGAGAAGTCAGAGGAAAAATGGGTTAGGCAGAGATGATAGACAGGTCTTGTTATCACCGTATCATACCTGTTTTAAGGCTCGATCAGTTGTTGTGAGCAGCATTCTAGGACATTCTTGACACAATAAAGCTGATAGAGTTCTTTGTACAAGGGGGGTCCAATTAGCAGACCTCCAGTTCAAGTTCAGTCAAATTCAGTCAGTCAGAAACAGACAAACATGAGCACCAAATGCCAAAGAGGCTGTATTAACTCAGCAGGCTTTAAAGTGGGTAATCCACTGTGATCTTTAAATGACCCGTATGTGTCTGTACCTTTAAGACTGTAATATGTAAATAAGCTCTGTTCTGTTTGGCTGTGCCATCGAGCCTTATTCAAAAAGCAGTCTGGCCTGTAACATCCCTTATAACTTCACCTGCAATGGTGAAATATAGCAGTTGAACAGGGCCGCTTTATACAAATTAGGTAACGTTGTGCCTTTTTAGAGAAAGGACTTCATGTCATGGGACTTTATTGAGGGACAAGCTCTTATAAGTGGAGAGTCTGGAATTAAAAACAGAAGTAACTGGATAACATGACTGATGGAAACTGATTTGGCTAGATTATCTGCCGGCAATACATTTTATGTATGGTGACAGACTAGGACATCTTATTTATAGCCTAAGCAGAAAGTTGAACTGCTTTAGCCATTTTAATGTGCCTAGCTAGCTAAGTTAACATCATAGCCTGCAGCACAAAACCAAGATGGTGATGGTGTCTCAAGCTACAGCAGAAGCACAAGCCGACCAGTGAGAGAGCTGGAGAAAGGTCAAAGAGGTCGACTTCAGAGCCAGATAAAGTCAGAAATGACCTATGTGACCTTTCACATGCCTACTAAGTAATGATGTCAAATGAATGCAGCTTTTTGTTAGACTGAACAAGATACGTCTCAACATTCTGTAAAGCGTGTCACTATGAAAGCATACGGAATAGATACAGCAGTTCTGCACTGTTGTGATGACTGTCAGTGCACCGATATCGGCCCCAGAGGGCCTAAATACATCCATGAGCACTAAACTAAAAATACTGCCTCCTCTAGCATGGCCATTTCTAACTGTAAACTATGAACAATCATCGAAATCGCCTCCCCTTGGGTCCTGTATTTCATTTACAGTCCAAATTTTATAACAGTGAGATGGTCCTTGTTTCGGAAGCTGGACTAGACTTTTTCTGTGTGGACCAGAGATGCTAAATTGCCCTGTGTGTGTGTGTGTGTGTGTATGTGTGTGAGTGTGTGTGTGTGTGCATGTCTGTCCTGTGACGAACTGGTGACCTATCCAGGGTATACCTATAGGTTTTCCTGTAGCTGGTGTGTGTTATTTATTATATATGGCGTTATATGGCCATTATCCATTTTCACTTAAAGAAAATATATTTATATACACATTCAAACATTCTCTAAATTGCTTATACAGTTTGAGTCAATGTGGAGCTGCAGCCAATCTCAGCTGAATAAGGGCACAAGGCAGAGTGCACCCAGTACAGGAGTGCACTCTCCCATTGCAGGCAACACATTCATGCACACACTCACGCCTATGGTAATTTAGAGTATCCAGTCAACCTAAACAGCAACTCCAACTCCTTTAGACAGTAGGATGAAGCTGGAGCACTTGGAGGAAACCCACTTGGGCACAGGGAAAGTCTGCAAACTCAGCACAGAGAGGCACCCGTGGCCAACCCAGGGATCGAACCCAGTACCTTCTTGCTGTAAGGCGACAGTGCTAACCCAAACCAGGAGGCTGTATGCTCTCAGACAGATAGAAGAGCACAAAAAGCCTGCAGTGCAGGGAAAGATGTGCTAATGTTCAAAAGTGCACCCTGTTGAAACCTGAATGAACTAAGTGAGTGTTAATTTGAGACTAATCAGAGTTCTCTTGATCAAACTTTACCACTGTAAGAAGTAGTTTAACACTGCTGACACTAAAGTGTAGCGAGGGGTGTTAAAGGGTATGTAAGTATGTAAGAGAGAGAGAGAGAGAAAGTGATACTATTCCTCACTCACAGGTAACATCTGTTCTCTCGCTATCTCTTGCTTTCTTCACCTTCCCATATTTCACCCTTCTCTCTACCTCTCACCATCCCTTTCTATCTTTCTTTCTGTCCTTCTTCATTTCTAATGGTCTTTCACTTTCTCTCTTACCATCCTTCTTTCTTTCTTTGCATTCTTCCTGTCTTTCATTCTCTCTCACTCCCTTTCCATTATCTCTCTCACTCACTGATTCACTCACTCGCATATGCACACACACACACACACACACACACACACACACACACACACACACACACACACACACACACACACACACACACACCAGCAGCTGCTGTCCCAGAGCAGAAATTGCCAATTCACCCTTTATAAAAAACAACACCCCACACTACTGCTACCTTTTTGGGGTTGTGATCTTGTGTATGTGTATGTGTACCTTCTGCCTCCTGCGCAGAGTAAAGTTCTTCCACAGCAGAAGCCTGAGCTGCGTCAGGAGACCCATTATGTACAGCGTCACTATGGCAACAGCAACTCACTTTGCACCTGTGGAGTAAGAGTAGGACAGAGTGGTAAATGATAGAGGAGTGGAGGGTCAGCAAACTCACACTCACACACACACACGCTCACTAATTGTGAATACCGATACAGAAGCTTTATTCACTTTTCAGCTTTCCGGAGTTTATTAAGAATATTTATTTTTTATATCTTTATCATTGACATTAATGTAATTTATCCTTATTCTGGATATTAATGTAATTTAACTTACTACTAAAGATTAATGTAATTTAACTTTATTCTGGACATAATTTAATTTTTTTTCTGCACATTAATATAATGTAACTTTATTCTGGACGTTAATGTTATTTAACTTTATTCTGGACATAATGTAATTTAACTTTATTCTGAACATTAATTTTTCTATAAGTTGTTTCAGGATATTATTATAATTTAACTTTATTTAGGACATTATTTTTAATTATTACTTTATTCAGGACATTAATGTAATTTAACTTTATTCTAAATACTCTTTTCTTCTCACTTTTTCCGTCACCAATTCCCACTTGTTACCAAAGACTCTTCTTAACACAGGATGCTACCAAGCTGGGAAGGTGAAAAATTCACACCTGAAGCTGTAGCACAACATAAACGGCTAATGCAACATTACTGGATGCCTCAATGCACTTGGAACAGAACATTAACTGTCAATTCTTCTTATAATAACTTACTATTTAATATTCAGTACGCCACATTGCAAAAGAAATTTCTTCTCACAGGTGTTTTCTTTTATAGGATTTGTTCTTAGGTAAAAACAGAATCTACACACTCTGGAGTACACGCAAATTGTGTAAAAAAAAAAATGAAATTATATTTTTGTCATTTACAATATTCCTTTTTTTGTTATTTACCAAAAACATTATAGACACTACAGTAACATTTTAATTCACATCATCTGTACTACTTGGGAATTACGCAATACAATAATCAATATGGATAAAATGGCGTCTGCCAAATGAATAAATGTGAATGTAAATGTAAATAATCCTGCTATTAATGGGCAAGATATAGGCCATTTTCTCAACCTTAGCTCAACTCAACCAATGGCTTATTTACTGCTGCTCTACTAAATCCACAGGTGTGAACAGTTCTGCAGTTTTACAAACTACGTATGCCATGACATCTAATAAACACACATAAGAAGAAAACATAGAAAGACATTGGTGAATGAAACCCAACGACTGCAAAATTTTAAGGTAAAAAGGTTTAAAGTAGCAATGCAGTGATGTGATTTGTAAGATGATGCAGATATCCAATATTTCTCATGTGCATATCTGCTGAAGCGATTGAAGTAAACATTTTAGACATCTACCTGGATAAGAAAAATATAATTTGCATATGACAGGTATTTCTATAAGCAGTGACAACAGTAATAAATAGCAAAACAGGGGCAGAGAATTGAAACTATAAAAAATTAGGAATGCACTGATGTGGGATTGGTAGGCCGATGTTGATATTATCATGCATCCCTGATTTAAAATTTATTTAGTTAGGCTTAAAAGCTTTAAAGTGTTGATGTTATGACTTAAAGAAAATTATTGTAAAATGTACAGAATGTAAAATATAGAATTAAAAACTATTGCAAGTTCTACAGTTCTGAAGGCAGCCAGGACACTTTTCAAATCGTAAACATTTTTTTTTCACAGGAAAGACACTACAGCTTGGCCTGCTTTGACAAAAATAAATGGTATTGTCAATACAACTGCAATAGTTTACGAACTGAAAGTCACTCCGAAAGCAATACTGAGGATTTCTTGCCCAAGCACTGGCCAATTTTGCAACAGTCTGATAAAAATGGTCAGATAAAGTATGATGTCTAATAGAGTTTCAGTTGGCAAACTGGGCCCATAAGCGTCTTTAAAATGGTAATGTTTATCTGGCTGTATTGGCATCTGGCTCTGTTTATACTGCATTTGTAACTGTGGATGTAATCGCCTTTGATTGGATTGTTCCAGCATCAGACACTTGTGTCATTTACCTCATGTCATCATTATAGGGCTGCTAATGACACTGGCCAGCTAATCTCATTCCACACACACAAATACACACAGAGGGTGTGAGTCTCAGTGAGACACAGTGCAAGCAAGAGTGTGTGAAGGGCAGGGTTGAATAGTTCTTGCTGGAGGCAAAACTGCTCACTAATGGTAGGTTTTTCATTTGATGCGCACCAGATCCTGCGTGCGTTTGCATTATTTACAGCTCCAGCAACAAGCTTGCTCAGGTGAAGATTGGGCCAGGTGTTGTTGGTTGCTGTTGTTGGTTGCTGTTGGTTAAAACTCAGTGGAAAAGTGTGAGTGTCCCACAGCTGAACATGTGCTACCAGCTGGGAATCATATACTTATTATTATGAACATCTCTAGCACCACAGCAAAAACGGTCTCTGGATGATCTTAGTGCTTCAGGCTCAGAGATATAAAATTACCTTGAGGAGCTCAAACTCCCTGCTAAATGAAGTCCAAGGGGTATTTACTGTCATTAGCCTAGCACCTACTGGAAAACTAATTTGTCTTCAATGAAATGACAAAATCCTCTTAATGTGTTGCTAATTACTAATTCCATCCACATTGTGTCATTTCTGGCTACTCATTAACAGCAAATTAGCAAGCTTTTTTAAAATTTCTTGTAGATTTTTAATTTCAGCTAAATTTAGAGCAGTGGGTGGCTCAGTGGTGCTGTTTATTTCTTATGAGCATTACTAATGTCAATATCAGTCATAAAAAGTGTTCCATCTATACATAGATGTATTTTGGAGTGAACTGACACATACACACTGTACTCACTGGAGAGACTTGGGTCACTAGATTATCTGACCTGGAGGTGGTACTAGTCCTTGTGAAGTCTGACCACACAGACTCTGACTAGCCTCAGGTAAGAAGCGGCTCTGGGGTTTAGTGGTGATGCAAGAGTTGGAGCCTGTTTGTTCTTCTTTGAAAAAAGTTTTTCATTCTTTTAATGATAGTTTAAATTGACCATCAGCAAAAATAACATCTAAGCATACCATTAGCCACATTTTAATCAAATCACAATCTTCATTACAATCCCACTAGCATAATTGGACCTTAAAATTAACTACTAGCATAAGTCACTAGTTAGATCATGCGTAAATTTGTTCTGCAATAAGTAGCTATAATTTCTTACACTTTTATAACAAACAGGTTATCTGTTATTTGTATCTGCTAATTGACACTAGCAGAATGATGATGACAACAGTTTTTTTTCTTTGTTTTTTGTTTTTGCTCATGTTAATGGATTTAAAACTGCTAAGTGAGTCTAGGAAGGGGAGGTGAACTATTGGTGCATATTGATGTAATCAGAAAAACTTTCTAATGTGGGCAAAAGTTACTGCATTTTAAAGGATGACTACAGGAAAACTAGACCACCATGCCCAATGTAAAGTTTCAAATAGAGTAGCCCACTAGCATTAGGCAGTGGACCAGTGGAGCTGTGTTCTCTGGAGTACCTTTGGAGTGAGTTGTAGTGACATTTGTGACCTAGAAACAATATTTCAACATCAGTACCTAATCTCAGTAATGCTCTTGGGGCTGAATGCAAACAAATCTTAACAGCAACGTTCCAGCCTCGGTTGTAAAATCCTATTAGAACAGTAGAGGCTAAGTCAAAACATGAGACATGAGGACAGGGAGCACATGAGAACCCAAAACAAACAAGGACTGACATATGACAAGACATGAAACCTAGCAATGATGACAAGACGAGACGTTACAGTTACTACAGCAGAAGTGGATAACTTCCGTATACCCATGATTTTAGAAGAAATACATAATCACAATCAGAAACAAAGGCACCAAATGCAACCAAAATACGATTTTTGTGGAAATGCCACATTTTTAGTTTCCAACTTTTCAATAGATGATTGTTTTTCTACATAATTGTTTTCATAAATGAGATGTAAGCATGTAGAACATTTGTAAAGTCTAAAGAACCTCCACATAGTGCACATCTTCTATCCAACCAATTTTAAGATTACTGCTCAGTAAAATATTCCAGTTGAGGAACAGAATTGCTGCTCATTAGTAAAGTCAAAGAAAGTGCATATACTTTTTTTTTAAGTTATCATTTTATGTCCTTTTGAATGTCCCATGAGACAATCAGACATTTTCTGAGGCAACATGCAGTTTGCAGCACAGACAAGTGAAGCTTTCTAGTCTAACAGGCTAACAGAATAACACTCCAGTAATAAAAGACTTCAAACTTTTATTAAAAAAATAAATGAGTTTCAGAAGCATGATGCTAGCCAGCATGGGCATATCTCAGCAGATGTGACAGAACTGGCCAAGCATGCGGAGCTGCAATGTGTCATTAGCAAATCATGTGATGATGCTTTAAGGGACTCAGAGGAAACAACTCCTTGCCTTCATCCTCCCAGCATTGGTAGTATTGGGGAGTCCTAGTTAACGGGTAGAATTTGGCATGACTAATTTGAGAAGGAAATTGGGAACCCCTCCAAAAATGTAAATGAGAATACTCAATTTAGAATCCTCAGACTGAATCTGACATATTCCAAATATTGTTTGTTTAAACTTCAGTGACAGTTCTGTAAATTAAAGTCATTCATGCAGAGTAAGAATAAGTTGCACACCAGTGAAAGGTTTGTCCTCGACACCACTTAGGAACCTTTATTCTTAAGTCAAGTCAACTTTTTTATAGAGCACATTTTAAATCACTGAAGTGTATACCAAAGTGCTGCTTGTGCAAAGTGTTTTGTACAAAAAGTCAACAAGCCAATAAAAGTCAGCTCTGTCAAAGAAAATTTTGCATGCCCAACTACTAAAAAAGTGCATTTAAGTGTGTGCCACTTAAGAGAAAATAGAAGCATGTTCAGGACAAGAACTTCAGCACATCTTCAGCAGGTAAATGACATTCTTTTAAAGGTGTATGTGGTGTTCCAGGAGCACTGTTTTGTCTTGGTTACATCAGAAGCAGAGAAGTGCGTTATGCTTGGTTTTAATTGGTACTTGAGGGAAAGCTTTGTCTCTAGGTCTCTGTCTCACAAACGAAGTAATACACCTATGAATGTTCTCTCACACGCACAGTCCGCACCAGTTCACATCAATTTAGCTCATCCTAAGGCACACATCATTCAAAGCTCCAGCTCCTGACTGCTTGCTCATGACTGTTAGTGTGTTAAAGTGAGCTGGCTCTCCGCACTTTCCAGCTAAAGCACCTGATCAAAGCCCCAGGCCCCAGCTTTCTACAAACAGTTCAAACTAAGCCAGTCATTTGATGCCCTGCACAATCTTGACTTTTTTTTTTAGCCTTTTGAAGATCAGGAAGCTCCAAGACAAGCAGTCAACCTTTAATGTTGGCCTTCAGAAATGACTCTACGAACGTTATGAGCTCCCAAAAAAAAATTCACTCTGTGGAAAGTGTCTGGTTACATCCACGTCCATGGAACCTTCAACAATACTAATGTTCAAGTGTTTTATAGTTTTTTTTATGCTGATCAAGGATCAATTTGCACAGTCAGTCATATTTTTTTCTGTTCATATTCTGTGTTTATCAAAGAACTGATCTGACATTTAAATGCATATTAATTCAATAAAAGGAAAAGGACAAAAATCAAATGCACACAATTTTCCACTTAACCCAGACATACTTGTTCAGATAAGACATGTCTGGAGTCCATATGTTGCTTCTTTAGTTTAGAGCTCCAGATGCAAGACTAACATTGCTAACAAAGATTACAATTACAATTCAATCGACCCAAATAGCCCAGACTGTAAATATGCAAAAATACATAATCAGTACCTCTTTCAACCCACAAAGTATGACTAGAAGCCACAAAAAATAAAAGGCTTCCTATAGCAGTAATGTTTTGTTTAGTCAACACCAGGGCTGGTATTCACAAAGTACATAACATCACGTCACCACGTCTAGGCCACTAGATCTTTTGAGCAAGAGTTTGAGCAAGTTAAGGGATGGACATTTAATGATTTAAGAATGTATTTTTACACAAATTAATTGGACTATTTGTGTGACCATTACTGTGCTTGATTGGCCAGCAAACTTGTACCCTATAGAGAATCTATGGGGCATTGCCAAGAGAAAGATGAGAGACATGAGACCAATGCATTAGAGCTGAAGGCCACTATTGAAGCATCCTGGTTTTCCACAACACCTCAGTAGTGCCACAGGCTAATAGCATCCATGCCACGCTGCACTAAGGCAGTAATTTATGCAAGAGGGGCCCAAACCAAGTACTGAGTACATATGCATGATCATACTTTTCAGAGGTCTGACATTTCTTTATTTAAAATCCTTTTTTTTATTGATTTCATGTAATATTCTAATTTGAGATGAATTTCGGGTTTTCATAATCTGTAAGCCATAATCATCAAAATGATAACCAATACAGGCTTGAAATATCTTGCTGCGCATGTAATGAGTCCATATCATATATTAGTTTCACCTTTTAAGTTTAATGACTGAAATAAATTAACTTTTGCATGATATTTGAATTTTTCGAGTTTCACCTGTATGTATGTATGTA
>JBBPDA010000081.1:2233063-2305667 GCA_037974385.1 Arnoldichthys spilopterus | reverse complement strand
CTAAAATATATGAAAGTCTAATGTTTATCAGTACATTACAGAAAATAATGAACTTTATCACAATATGCAAATTTTTTTAGAAGGACCTGTATATATACACACACTATATATATATATATATATATATATATACACATATATATACACATACACACACACACAAATAAGTACATATGCATGGGTTGCACAAAAACCTAACTGATAATATTGTATTTTACTTTATTAATCTACCTTTCTTTCTAGACCTTACAAATAACAGGCTATTGTTGCACAACACCCCTTAGCCTCGATGGTTTGGCAGAGGTCACAATTTTGTATCATGTTCTTTCACTGCAGGCCCCAGCATGCATTATGCAAATGCATCATGCAACCATGAAATCATTACTGCAAGCATAGCCTTTAATTTAGAAGCTAAGAAATACAGATATCATATTTTGTTTCCTAGCAGTAAATTTAGCTGTTTGAGTTTCTTCTGTATTAGTCGCTTATATATTTGCCCCAAAGCACATATTGCAGCCACAGAAAGGCACATTTTACACAGTGCCAATTTCTGTTTGTTACAGAACTACAGTACCAATGCCAGTGTCCAGCTTCCGAGCTTGTCCTCCAAAAATATTGTCCAATAGAGCGGGCCCAAATGCCTCAACCATCAATAGCTAATTAAAGCAAACAGAATGAAGTGGCCAGTATGGACCCCAGCCTCTCTGCAAAACTTTTAAGTCCAAATCGTTTCCCCCGAAGTGCAGTCTCATGCTGCTCTGCAATCTTCGCCTTTCAAAGCGTCAAACTCTTCTGCCATCTGCTTCTCAGATGAAAGAGAGCAAAAGATGAAAAGCTGAGTGGCTCTCTTAGCATTCTACTTATTTATTTATCCACCCCCCTCCCCACACAGACATCTAGCCAATTACAGACAGTTGGAGGGACTGGCTGTAGGAGTAGTGGCTCTGGGTTTAAAGTGTCAGACTGCTGGACGCCCTCTCCAAAACGATGGAACTTTAATCTGGTATTATTTTGATTGCATTGACCATCCTCACTGCTGGCCCAAAGGCTAAACATACACTGCAGAAATTGATTCGATTACCTCAGACTTACAGGTAGAATGTCTGAGATCATGTCTGCAGAGATAGAGGCAAGAGCACACTTCAGTACACTACACTAACATACTGCACAAGTGAAATTATTTTAAGTCTACTAATATAATAAATATTTCTCATTATGAAGAATATTATATTGTAAAATAATTTTAAATAATTTATTTAATTAAAAAGTTTCTTGTTATTTTAAGTAGTTTTATCTAGTGATGATTCTGGGACATGGGCTCTCTGGAGTCAATTAAGAGAGTGAATTCTCTGCTGTTCTGAAATACAAATATGAACAATGGCTTGGGTTCCCTCAAACAAAATTATAGAATACATTTTTATTTCTATATTTAGTCTCACTGGACTCATGTGCTTTGTTGACTTATGATGACCTATAATGCCCCAGAACTGTATCCATACATCAATCACTCATAACATTAACAGCACTGATAGGTAACGTGAATAACATTGACAATTTAGTTATTTCATTACAATGGCACCTGTCGGGAGGCGGGATATATTAAAACAGCAGATGAACAGTCAGTTTTTGATGCCAATGTGCTGGAAGCAGAAAGCAATTGCAGAGCGTAAGCATCTCAGCCACTTGTACAAGGGCTAATTGTGATGGCTGGACGACTGAGTCAGTTCATGGAATAGTTTTGTATTCCTATGACTCCATTTCCGTCCATCCATTTTCTAAACCGGGTTGCGGGGAAGCTGAAGCCAATCCCAGCTGACTGAGGGCCTATGGCAGGGTACACCCAGGACAGAAGGCCAACCCATCGCAGGGCAACACATAGAAAGACTCACTCATACACACATTCACACCTATGGGCAATTAAGAGCATCCAATCAACCTACTGCAGCCTTTGGACAGTGGGAGGAAACTGCAGCACCTGGAGGAAAAACACACGAACACAGGAAGAGCTCACAAACTCTGCATAGAAAGGCACCTGTGGCCAACCCGGGGATCAAACCCAGGACCTTCTCACTGTGAGGCGACATCGCTAACCACTGCACCACCATGCCGCCCTGACTCCATTTAAAAAGGATAATTCAATGTTTTGCCTTTTATAATCAAAATACATAGTTTTTCTGTAAATGAATCATGTAAGTTATGGTTCAAACTGCTTCATGGCAGCCCAAGGAAGTTATTCTTAATGTATGTATTCCCAATGGGATCACTAAGAGTAAAACTAAAATAGAGCATGTAGACCTCTGGGCAAATAATACAAATGAAATGTAGGATATGGCCATGGCAAAGATTAATTTTCCCATCTCACAATAGTGACTGAAAATTACTGGGTAGGTTTAAAATTTAAATTTTTTTTAAAGCTTGACCAATATGAATTTGGTCCTTAAAGCATTGTGGGCCACCCACTAAATATAACTATTACTGTAACAGTGTAACTGTAACGGTCTGATAAAATGTGGAGGAAGAAAAAATGACATTTAATTGAAATTCTACTTAAATAAAGCACCTCAAATACCCCAGGGCAATAAAAGCTAATCAAGTACTATGTTTTAAATACATGCAATCAAGTCTCCGCTTTCAGCTGTATGTTGCACATTCCAAACATTTCTGAGATGTAAAGCTGATTATAAATGTGCGCAAATACATTTAGAGGGAAAAAGTCACGTATACAGCAATATGACTTGCAGCTGAATAAAAATGGCTTTTTAATCAGCAAGAACAACAACAAAAACACAAATTTCCCTGTAATCACTTTCTCAAATATTTATGGGTCTGACGTTCTTCCACGGATTACTATGGCTCAGGAATCCATCAGAAACAGTCAGTTCCTCCATTGTACAGACATTTGTTCAAACAAAGTCCTTATCCTTATGTTAATTGTTCAAACAATGAGATGAATTTTGTTCTTATATTCATTCCCAGCCTGCCAATCTGGTCCACAGTGTCCTGTGCATACAAACTCTGCCTCAAATACACACTAACATTTAAACACACACATACACACTCTCATCACTCATCCTTATTACTCACCTTAGCACGTTCTCCCAAATCTCATTTAAAAACCAAGGGTGGGGCAATATGGTGAAAATGTAACACTGCATGAAGAGGTCTGTAGTGTTTGGGGTTAAGAAGTGAAACTGTATTGCCCTGTTTTTAAAAAGTTCATTCGTAAAAAAGTAAATTTCGACCTCTTTATGTAACTGGAAGTAGCCACATAACAACGTAAAAACACAATTCCCCCCACTCCGGTGGTTCGGTATATTGTGTGAACACAGAATATGCTGCAAAATATCCCAGTATGAATTCACAGTAGTTGTGGTGTCACAAAAAAAAAATTCACACATCCAGTTTTTTAGATGACATTAATTTAGTGGCAAAAAAACAGTAAAAAAAAGTAAACTACAAGACATGGAGGAAATAACCAAGGCCAATGGTCAATTTCAACTTTTATATTTTAAGAAGCTCATTAGATTGTGCTTCAAAATATTTACTTTAACTGTTTATATCTAATGGAAGTGGTTCAGTCATGTGGGATGTTTTAATCAAGTAATTTATAGCACTATTTTATTGTGTACAGTGTACTCTTCGTGTTAATGAAAAATATGTGAGACTGTTGTAAAGTTATGAAATTATGAATCTTGCTCTTGGAATTGTTCCTAACAGAAAGGTTAAGATAAAATATAAAGAGAATTCTGGAGAAATATTTTGAAAAAGATAAAAAGGAACAATTTATCTGAACTTTTTGACACTTGTGAAGTATGAAGTCAGGAAAAAAGAGCTCCAGGAACTTTTGTCAATCCTTCCTCATTTATCTGAACGTTCTAAGAAAAACTGTAAACATTAGGATATGATGTATGACTGTTTAGGGTTGCATAAACCCATACATATTTTAAAAAATAAGTACATCAATAAATACATAATGCGTGCTGTGTCTCACTTAATATTAGCTTTAATGCAATAACAAAAAACGTTAAAGCAAAAGTGAATTGCAAATGAATCAAATAAAGTGTGAATCCCCTTCCCCAAAAAGACAAGATTTCTGTTGTTTTTACGGATCATCTTGAATGTATTTTGTAAATATAAAAAAATTAATTTGACATCTGATACACACTCTAAAAAGTTAGGGAAAGGGCCTGATTACCACTGTGTTACATCACCTTTCCTTTTGATAACAACTTTAACTTGTTTTTAAACTGAGGAGACTAACTGTTATAGTTTTGCAAGTGCAATTTTTGCCCTTTCTTGCTTAATACAAGACGTCAGCTGCTCCACAGTCCATGGTGGCCATTATGTGATTATCTTCTTCGTGAAGCTTCATACATTTTCAGTAGTAGGGAGATCTGGACTGCTGGTAGGCCAATAAAGAACACACACTCTGTGTCTTTACAACAGTGATGTGCAGTTTGAAACGAGCAAGTTATCTTTTGTCCCTTAGTTTGCAGCAAATATTTTAGCTCTGGAGTTGGTTTTCCGTTATTTATCACTTCATGTTTTGACAAAGTCCAGTTTTCCAAAATGTTTAAGCTTAGATGTGTACTCTTTCATTCTCCCAGTTAGTTGGAACAACAACAACAAAAATAAACAATCAGACTCTGCACTCTACTTTCTGATACAGTGTACTGTCTGCCTCACCTTGTGCCCTTTTCACTGCGGTTCTATGTCCGACCAGCAAGACAAACTATGTCACTCACTCTCACAGGTATTATCAAACTTGAAAACACAGAACAGTGGGCATATTTATTTTATATTATTGTTATAATTTTTTTTTTTACTTTTCATAATTACAGGTGAGGCTTTGCCTGTCCAGCCTGTCCTGACCGCACGTCACAGCTTTATAAAGACACGTTATTGTAGCACATGCAGAATGAGGCCTGGCACTGTCTGAAATAACCATGGACTTGCTGGAAAAGATGTCACCTTGTTGCCAGAGTATGTCTCTTGTCTAAACCTCAGCTATGCCTCTGCACCTCTGCACCATAACACCTATGGCATGGGCATTAATGCCCCCGTACCATGACAGATGCTGGCTTTTTCACCTTACGCTGACAACAGTCTGGATGGTCAGTTTCATCTTTGGCACACACACACACACACACACACACACACACACACACACACACACACACACCTACTACCAGTTCACCATCTTATTGTGGAATGTTTCAAAATGGCATAATTTGAATATTCTATATTATAAAAAATATATATAACAATAAAATATTATATTTTCTGACTGTGTTGCAGGCATTATTATTATCAGTTAAAAAAAAAGGTCGAGATTAACAAATGGCACTTATTTTTATTGCATTCTATGAAAATTTTCCGCAAACGGGATTTGCAAGTTACTATACTAGTTGTTTACAGGCTTCCTTTTTATTTACACATACTAATACACTAAAAATGAATACATGCAGTTGTTCAGTGTTGTAGCAGTACTGATGATACCCATGTTATACTCAAACCAAGAAGTATGACCAAGTTTAATGATAACTTTAATGATAATATTTATGATAACATTTATTTTCACAAAACAGACAGAAAGTGAAGCTCTGAAGACACTTTACTGAAGGTCAGTTTTCATAAGGCTTTATAAGACCTGTCTGACATTTCACCTACATAAACATATATAAAGGATTGTTCTAACCAGGAACAGTTGTCATCAAATTTGAAGTGAAATACCATCAAATCTGACTAAATCAGCCTTTATGAGAACTGACACATTTAGGATATAACTATTGAGAAAGGTTTAGTTCTCATTAAATTTGTCATGAAAGGTTTACGAAGGTGTCTTATAGCCTCACGGATGCTGACCTTTAGTAAAGTGTTACTGCTGCAATTTTCTTTTGCCTGAAAGTTTAACTTGTTTTAATCTAGTTTAAGTAGACTTTTCTACTTTGAGTAGAAGTAGAATCCCATCCCAATATGCTTTTGCTTACTTTGCCCTTAATTTTTTGCATATTTTTTTGTAAGTGTCTCTGGATAAGGGCGTTGACCATAAATGTAGCAGTAAATTTTATGGTTGGCTTGATCCTCAGAGAAACAGTGGATTTGCAGATTTAAACTGTAGAATCCACAGGAGTTCTGACCTGCTTTTTATCTCTATAGGAAAACACACACACACATACACAGTGCGTTTGATGAATGCTTGATGATACTACTATTTTTTCTTTATCAAACTGAAAAAACAACTGCTCTCATTTTTCAGCGTGTCGAGTTTTTATCATGTTTTAGCTTTTTTTTCTTTTTAAATTAGGCAAAACAAGATCAGACCACTATTTCTACTTCAGATCTTCGCAGCACATTTCTTGCACAAAACACCCAAAGGATTTCACTATAACAGCTACTTGAGGATTTGCACTGTCTGGAGGCTCGCCCATGTTTCACAATGGTAACAGTTGAGATTCAAGATGTAAAGTTATGAAATATTTTTCAGGTTTACCACCATTTTACCTTCCACACTATTACTTTTAAAACACATGTAGGTTCACTGGCACAGCACAAAAAGCTTTAATGGTTTCTTTACATAGAATGGTTAGGTTAATAAAATTACACTACTGCATGAAAAAGTAATTCATTTGTATCACCACTATAAATGAAGTTATGAATGGTGTACTGGCTGGACGTTAGATTGATTTTACTGGGGAAATATCACCGCAATACATGGCCTAGACAATCTTTTCTCTCTTATCACTTCTAAAACAATGACCAAACCAATTTCAATCTCGTTTTATTCACCACCTCTGTAAAGAAATCTGAGTTGGTAAGTTTCTCTACAATGAATCTATCATTTCACTTCAGAACAACGGCATCAGCCAAGCCAAGAGACAATAATATTGCTGTTATCTGCAAATAAACAAACATTTAAAAAGACACTAGAAATGTCACAAACAGTTTTGTAGCTCAGTATCATAAATCCCACTTTATTTTAAAGTAGAAACTTTACATAGGGGGAATAATAGCCCAGTGTAGAATTGTCATGCCACTTTATCTGTCATTTGCTAAAGATTTTTTAGATCTTTTTTGTTACCTTGCCACCAAATAGGCTAACTCACTGCCTCTTACACAGTACTTTGACAACATTTTCATCATGATGTCGTTGGTCTTGTGTGAATCAGCATTAACAGCATGATCATTAAACTCCCTGTTTGGTCTGGTCATTTGAACTAGGGAACAAATCCTTCAGTTCAATCAGTATGCATTTAGTGCATATGCTGTGTGTGAGCACATGCTGCTGTTTCCTCCAGCAACATATTAAATAAAGCTTTAACATAGGGAAAAGGGGTGCATGACTTCTTGAGGCATGATCTCAGACATAATTTCAAGAACATGTTTGAGTAATAAAATAAAATGATCATAACTACAAATGATAAATATAATAATAATTAAAAAAAATTAAATATCACGTGTCAAAAATCAGTTTAAATGGGCATGGCGCCTCTGCATCTGACCCATTCTGAGTGATACTTTTTGCATCTCAACCACAGACATTTTGAAAAATAAGTGGAATTTCCCTTCAGAGGTGCTACAGTATTTACAGAATTTAGTGCTTGTAACTTTTCTTTCAACTTAAATTGTCTGAAATCCAGCAAACTGCTATCTCCTGCTATAATTCCTACCAATTAATGAGATCATACTGCAGTAGTTCGATTTGGGACGAATAGCCAATTTAGTGCTAATGGCTTTCTTTAGAGCTACTTTTGTGTGTAATCCAACAAAATCACCCTCACTTCCAGATCAAATCCAGACAAATTGCATAAAAGCAAGAGTTTTAGTCTATGTGTGGATCCCTGTACATCTCCTTCAGCTTCAGACACATACTCAGCATAAAGTCAAGACTACAAAGCTCTTCATATATACTCCAATCTGTCATGTTTTGTTACAGATAGACAGGCAGATAAACAGACAGGCAAACAGGGAGACAGAAGGCAGACATACTTTTACATAGACAGACAGACAGACAGACAGACAGTTACATAGAGGGATGTATAGATAGACAGAGAGATTAACTGATTCACTTGACAACTGTTAAACAAACTATAGAACAGGCACAGAAAGGATGCATTCTGTTTTTTAGGCCTTGTCTGGATAAATGATGGAATACGGTCATGTGCCCAAATATCAGCCCCTGAGAAATTATGTGTTCAGTTTCAGAAAATAAGTACACATCTTCTACAGGGAGCAAACTTTAATATGACACTTAACTGCTCCAATAATATTTACTGGTTTTACATATTTACATTTACATATTATGCATTATTTTCCCCTTATATTTTACATTTAGTAAAAAAACAGTAACTCTGTAATAAAATGTGCAGAAGTGTGTTTCTGTTGCACATGTGCACCTAATTACACTTAAACAATCCAAAAAACTATTTTAAAAAGGCCCAGACTTTTGTCTATGACTAGTATAGTATAGTATAGCATAGTAGTTATTTCAAGAGCTCCATATGGCTGTTGCCTGAAGAAACACTGCTGATAAGCTATTTCTTCAAGTCATGATTAAAAATATTCTGCCTGTAAAGAAGCATCTGCAGTTGTATATAAAACACCTTTACCAAACCAACTTTTTTTAAAGTAATAATAAGTGTTGTACTATGAAGATCAGTTTTACTAGGTTAAAATAGTTAAAAAGGTGGTTTTAGAAATAAGAACTAATGGATCTTTTATGCTGGTCATCTATATGATCTCACTCAGATTCACTCACTCCTTCTCTTCCTCCCCCATTTACCAAGGCCATCAAAAGCACACAAGCCCGGATAGACAGTGAGCTTTGAATTTCTACATACATTATTGAATACAAAAAAAGTGCCAGAAGGGGGTCTTTCGAGTGTCATTTACTTTTGTAAATGAGACACAGAATGTGAAGACACTTTTAAGAACCTCCATATAATGAAAGAGTTATTATATAAACTAATTAAAGGTTTATTCCTAGAACATCAAAGCCAAGAACCACTTAGGAACCTTGATTTTTAGATGCTTTAAACTACTATTTTTTACTGTTTCCCTTTATATCCTCCACCTCATTTACAGTGCTAATCTCATGATCTTGTGATGAGATTGTCTGCAGACTACCATGAGATATTTTAGGCACAATGAGGGTGAAAACTTGTTAGAGTGGGAACAAAGCTTGTAAACCAAACCAATGCCTTGTAAAGGAAAACGTAGGGGTGGAGGAAAGGTGCCACCCCTCACAAAAACTAACCCTAATAAAACATGTAGAACACATTATAAGCAGTAAAAATGAACATAGCAAAGACAGTTCACATCTTGATGGTTCTTGGAAAAAGCTTTTGTAAATGTTTAGGTCATGACAAGTTTATGCATGTGTCATTCAGCTGTAAGAATACTGGCCTTCACAGAAGTGTTTCTAACTACAGCGTCCAAAGAAAAAGTATGTTCCACTTAAGGGACTGTTTCAAACTTTAGCTCTCCATGTTTCAGTTATATGTAATGCAGTACCAACTTTTAAGCTGCACACTGACGTCAACAACAGTCACCTATGCATGATGTGAAAACCAAATTAAATATAGTTAGTGCAAAACCCTGTACCTCAATTTTGTCTACATTTTTGTTTTTACAACAACTGACCTTGTACATTTTGTGAAAGTTCCATGATGAAAGGACCAGCAGAATTTTTTTGTCTACCTCTGGACTTGAATGTGTCCCCTTCTGTGTAAACAGTGCACACAGATAAAAACTTTTCATTGTTGAAATTGTTTTTTATTCCCCTGTTAAAACATCATTTTGGAGACACAGTGATGATGCCTGGAAAAATCTTGATGCAAATCGTGTGTCTGAACAAGATCTATGATGAGATCCCATGGTCAGATATGCTCAACTGCGCATTAGTTTAGATTGGACAGTTTTCTGCTCTACCTTTCAATAGCAACCTCAACAACTGCTGTCCTTCTTACCCTTTATAGTCACATGACCAGATAGTACAAGTGATTATGCCTGTTATTTCCTATGGGAACATCCAATAAGAAAAACCCAGGATTAGACAGTTCTATCCTCCATTTTTACCCAGCACACAACTGGAACTCAACATCAGATAGTCCTACTAACCTGCCAGTTCCCCAGTGAAGACCTCATCGCCAATTTCTTTCCTCTGTCCGTCTTCTTTTTGCTCACTCGTTTCTTCCTGTCAAGGAGGTAAAGGGGAGAACTCAGATGAACTTAATACGAATCTTTTGTCCTTTGAGGATCAAATCAGATAATGGAATCTCTTTCTGCACAGTTAAAGTGGGAGAGTGAAGAGATTAGGCAGTTTGCTCTTCTAAATGGCATTTTTCTCTGTCTTTCATGCATCTCTTTTGGGTCAATATCTAATTACGGCTTAAATGCTAAGATTAAGAGATCGAGAAAAAAAGAGAAGCTGGCTCCGTCATCTCTGGACACCTTAAGATGAGGCCATGAGGAGCTAGAAGCTAGCAACAGGATTACATCTACTTTAGGGGAAAAACTAACGCTAGAAAAAAAAATCTCAAAAAAATTCAAAATCCAAATGAATTCTCTCCAAGAGATATCATTAATCGATGTTTTCTTGACATAAAATAACATTTACCAACTACATGTTTTATTACAAAGGTAGCACAGTCTTGTTTAATGAGATTTAGTGTAGCAATGTGTGTAAAACACTGAATAAAGATGATTTGTACTGATTGTTTTTGACAGTTTTATTTTAAGATGTTTTTGATTTTTTATTTTTTGCCAGTAAATCAGAATAATTATGTTTATTGTTCTTTATATGGATCATCACTGTAATGATAAAATTGCAATTGTCAGAAATGCTTACCCTAACCCTAACTTTTCAGGAGAGGAAAAAATATTTTCTGCAATTTTTAGGCTTTTTTTCCAAGTCAGTTTGGAGTTTTCCTGTTGGTTTGTTCATCTTAAAGATTTACACAATGTTCATCCAAAACAATTTCTTATGTATGTAAAAAATGTTTGTGCTTCTATTTGAACAAGTCAGCAAATCAGAACAGAGAGCATTAACATATGTCTTAACGGCACAGTAACAAAAAGCCTTAATTATAAGAAACAGAGTGGTGGGAAATGGTCATTAAATCAGAGAAAGAAAAAAATGCAAGAAATTGAAGAATATGGGCTCCTTAAAAAGTCTCACTTCCATTAGTGTTAACAGCAATAAGCATCTCCTTTTCAGTCACTTAAAAACACTGCCCCCTATCAGTAGCATGCAGCATAGACACATTGTTTTTTTTTTTCTTTTTCTTTCATTTTTATTAAAAACTCCATAAAGCATGTACATTCTCTGATGCAGAGCAACAGCTGTTGAACACTCTAATAAAGCTTTCAGCTTGAGTTAGAGCTCTAATTTGGTAAGTACACACTCACGCTGCGTGTAAAGGGCTACTGCAGTAGGAGAGGCAGCATGTTAAGAGTGAGGCTATTAACACCACCACCATTCTCCATTATCTAGCACTTTGGCATTGCACACACTTTCCAGCACACACACACACATTATAGTAAATTAAAATAATTGCTTAATCAATTGTTTGCCGCAGCCCACGTGCTGTGTAGAGGTCAGCGAGAGGGAAAGTGAGACTCGATTGCATCCCTAATTAGCAAAATGAGTTTCACCTTTCAGATAATTTTAAATGATGGTGCTCCAGCAAGATCACGCTGTTTATTGCTTCTGAAGGGAAGAAATTAAAGGGCCACATATCCTGTGTTTTTCTTGCATCTTAATTTTTTTCTCCTTTTAACAATGTTGTGTTTTTTATTTAACAAAATCCTGAAGGTTTATTTAAACAAAGTTTTAATTTGTTTTTCAATAGCATTTTCTAGACTTTCATTACCCCCTTACAATAAACAATTGCCCCTTTAAGACCAATATGTAATTACCTATGTTCTGAGTGGGTGTCCTGTATTTCCATTAAAATTATTGTGACCTCACAAAAACACCACATTTAGAAAGGGCTGTTTTTATGCAGCACATTTTACGTACATGGACCGGCTGGGATGGAATTTCTGGATGTTTGAGATGCGGACATGCTTACATAATATATCACAAAAGTGGAGGAAACTTCAGTATTTCTTGACATGGGCCCTTTAAGGTTAATCTGTAATACACCATTACAGCTTCATGCAATGATCACTACAGAGAAAATGCTTCATTTTGGAGTAATGTGACCCAAGTGAGGTATCCAGCTCCCTAAGGAAGGTGTCTTAGCGCAGTGTGAGCAGGCTAAAGACTGCTGCGATGGCTGTTATTGGACTGCTGTTTGGAGGAGGCTCAGGCTGAGTGGAACAGAGAATGTAACAGGCTGTTCAGGGAAACTAAATGAGCTTATCCCTCTTGGAGCAGACACTCACAGACACACACAAACAGACAAAACACACACACACACACACACACACATACACACACACACACACACACACACACACACACACACACCCTCAGATGAAAGCAAATATTTCCCCATCCCACATCTATCAAGCACATACTATCCACACTTCCACACACAAACACACTTCAGGAAAGAAACTCCCAGGTAAAAGTGAAAGTGAAGTAAAAGTGACTATTTGTGACTGTGAACACACTATCAGACAAAGTGCACTACAACAAAATGTGACCTCTGCATTTAACCCATCACACGTTTACACTTAGAGCAGCAGGCAGCAATGAGAAGCACCCAGGGAGCAGTGTAGCAGGACAGTACTTTACTCAAGGGTACCTCAGTGGTGCCTTCTAATCACCTTTAACACCCTTAACCAGTAATGCAACTTCTAAACACTGGCCCCATCACCGAAAAACTGAAAATTTAATCCCATTGCAATTTCACAACTTTCCATTGCCGAAGACCAAAGCTAATTCCCCCAAATGCAATAATAAAGTAATATTTAGTTTTGAGAAGGCAGTACTGTGCTTTAAAATAATATGACATAATGAGAAATCAACTTACTCAAGGTTCCCTGATGGCATTGGGCCCTAAGTGACTTCTTACTCATCATCCTTAACATTAAAACCAATGCCTTATACTGAGTAGGTCCCTCATGCTGCTGAAACAGCTTAGACTGTGGTGCACTGTGTGCTCTGACACCTTTCTATCAGAGATAGGCCGGCCTTCACATCCCACATGCATCAGTGAGCCGTGATCAAGAGCGTCTGCCAAATGCCGTAAATGTAAATGTAAAATAAGGCCCTTATCAAAGTGGTTCAAAACCTTAAGCTTGTCAATTTTTCGTGCTTCCAGCACAACATCTTCAAGAAATAACTGTTTACTTGCTGCCTAATAAAGTATATCATAGGCCCTGACAGGTGCCACTGTAATGGAATAATTAGACAATCAATTTTATTGACTTCAGCCACAACATTAAAACTATTGACAGGTGATCAGCGTGTACAACTCATAGCAAGAAACGATCCTGTTTACTTTCATATATGGAACATACTGTAAGTAAGTGAACAATACATTATGAAACTTTAACGATGTCTATGTACCAAATCAACCTCTTTTATTTTTAAAAAGGAGGCCCTCAGTGAATGTGGGTCCTTCAAAGTTTAATCAAGATTAGACAATATCTCGCTGCTTTAGAGAAACTGTCCTTCAGTTGTCCCATCTCTGAGCTCCTACATGGTCTTAAGACTATTAAGAACCTCTTTAGGCTGTTCTTTTCACTAACCTTGGTGTAAGAATCTTTCTCAGTAACACAATGTAAATGTGCCTAAGCACTGTGGGTAATGTAAATGTGCTTACAGAATGTTAAAGCAGCCAAAAAAATCAGTTTTCTTGTACTAAATGTCTTCTGTGCTAGACAAGGCTACTGCTCTTAAAATATGAACATTGTTTCTCCACCCCATGTGACTCTTGCCACTGATCAAACTTGATGTCTCTTGGTCAACTCTTGATCTAATAATACTGAGGAACAAATTGTTTTAAACTTAAATTAATGTTTTTTTCCTGGTTCAAGCGCAGCTTCAGCATTGTCCTCATCTGGTGTGCAAAGTAGTCACAAATTTGTGCATAAATACAACCAAAAAAGAACCAATTTGGTTAATTAAAAGAACCTTTCAGTAGCTAATTCTTCAATAACCCCGCACAATGTGAAGGGACTGTTAAAGAATTAAGCCAAGAACTTTTTAGAACAATTTTCTAAATTTTGTTATGAATGTTTGTAACAGTCTGCTTGCCAACATTTTTAACATTTTAATAAATAACGCATATCTTGTATCCAAGCTCTCCCATATTCGCGTGGGTTTCGTCTGGGTGCTCGGGTGTCCTCCCACTGTCCAAAGGCTTGCAATAGGTTGATTGAATACTCTAAAATTGCCCGAATGTGTGTATGACTGGTTGTCTGTCTATGTGTTGCCCTGTGAGGCCCGTAGTCAGCTGGTTTTGGCTCGTATCTCATATCCATACATGGTATTTGTCATGTTGCTTTTCAATGTTCATTTCAGGCTACTATAACTAATTAACTGTTTACTATAAAATGCTTACACTTTAGTCTTGAACAGAACCTTCTGAACAGAAAATTATTCAGAACATATGTGTCATTTGGTGTTATCATCCCAGCTAGGACTCCTTCTACCACATGCTGGAAGGTTGAAGGCTTAAATATAAAATCTGTATCTTTTCAAAAGGCCATCAACACCGTCATTGGAAAGCTCCATTGGAAAGCTAGCATTCTTGGAGAAAAACTAAAAACTCACAAACTAAAATTACATCACAGTTATTTAATTCGAGCACAGTCATCAACCATCTGAATAAAAAAGTGCCTGGACATGCCTAAGTTCCTGCTTGTCTAGTTTCAAGTAGATAAATGAGCTTCCTTTGCAGAAAAGGTCAGTGAATAATTCATTAGTGTCCTTTCGTCCCCAAAAGGTGTTTTGCAAGATGTTCTTAAGCCCTAGAGTCTAGAGTTATGAATGTTTTGGCCTGTTGTTTGGCTGTAATTATTTAATTTCATAAATAATGATGTTTTATTTTTTGCACTTATAAGTATGAATTATTTTTAACCTTTGTCTCAAGAGCAAAATAATTAATAAAAGGCAAATCGAGGAAATAATTTAAGGGATTTATTTATTTATTTATTTATTTACTTATTGCAATGCAAGACCGCACATACAGAACAATAAAATTTTATCCTAAGAAAATATCTGCTCTGTGGTATTGACTGACAATTTAGAGTTGGCACTTTTCACAGTTTCTGTGCTTGTTTCAATGCACTATGGCATTACACCATGCTAAATAGCAGCTGTTCTAAATGATCTAACATTTTAATGGAATATGTGCAAATAAACGTTTGAGTGTTTTGTATGAATTGATATAAAAGAGGAGCCAATTACTTTATTCGGAGAAAAAAAAAAGGTAGCAATGGTTTTGCATAGTGATTTGAATAATAATGTTATTCTCCTACCATTGACTGACCATGAGTAATGACAGGAGGACAATAAATGCTGTCGTTTCTCTGACGTTATTTGCTTTTCTATAACAAAATGACCAGCTAGAATATGAAACACTGTCCTGCCAAATGCGTTGCTTGGTTATTGCCATTGTATATGCTGTGTCTGGCTCTGGATCATAATCACTATCTGTCAGTATTTCATTATGAAGCACACACACATACAACACGTTTAATTTTGTAAAGCCCACAGCCCTCATTTATTCAGATACAAACGTGACATTTCCATAATAGTTATCAGTATTGGCCATCTTCTGACAACCTAATTAGTGTTTTAACAAATAATAAGATGTATAGCAAGAGCATTTATTTTTTTCAGGAAACTTTTACTTTGCATGAGCCTCTGACAAGTAGGTCACATTCACCTAAGAGTCATTAAATGCATCAGTGGAAGGGACAAAAATAAAACATCCAATCTTTCTGTGCAAAAGTCTTAATATGATCAAATGCCACAAATACAGATCTCAGAATTATGCAGAATCATGTCAAACCTAAAAAAAATAGACATATTTAAAATGACCAAAAAAAAGCCTTAAGTAAAAAAAAAGTCCAAGATTTTAATGTGGTCTCAGGCTTTTTTTCCCGACTTAAGATCCACTTATAAAGTTTGTGTGGTTTTATGTGGAAAAAGCAACCAAGGTGACATCTTCCAACATCTCTTAAAACCACAACAATACCCAGGCTGCTTTTGTTACTGTTTTGCTGTATGACATATGCAAATGAGCCCTGTTCTGACTGGCTGATCAGTATCACTCCTTATTCAAAAAGTAGTCAGGGCAGAAATATTCCATATAACAGCATGAATAGGTTGCACTAAAGTGCTGCAGCTCAAATAAGTGGATATGTTTTGGTGTGTCTTGAAAACAGGCTATTTAGTTGCCATATACAGACTGTAACTTTAACAATGTCTACATACTACATCAAACACTTTTATTTCCAAAAAGTGAGGGAAATTTGGCTTTCTATAATATTGGGCCCTTTTATGCTGACATATTTCACTGTCTGGACTGTAGACACTTTCTCCTTGATCCACCTTCCCGTAATTTCCACCAGCCGCATAACATGACTTTGGAGATGAAAGGAAATTTGAGGAATAATGAACAACTCAACATGAAAGCAGCAAAGCCATATTCACCCAGAAGTCTGCCAAGGTTGACCTCAAATAGCACACACTTGTTTGGAAAGTCCCCTACTTGTGTTGAAATGGCTGTCGGGCAGACTGATTGGCATTTTAGAAGGAGCGTTATTGATTAGTCTGGACCCAATCTTTCCTAAGTGTCCCCACACTTCACCTGCTTTCAACTGACATGACAGGCTAGTCCCCTACAGCAGCCAACATCTGACCTGAGTCACAGTAAAATGATGGTTAAAGCAAAAAAATTACACATTTTGTCTGCTTTTCAACAAAGTAGTCGATCAGCCAAGGCAAGTGTCTAAAGTTTGCTTGTTTTGCAGTGGAGCTAGGAATGGAAGCTTATACTTCTCTGTTAGAAAAAAAGTGAAGAAAATGCAGGCATCTGTATGGTTGTTGCTATAGTTTTTAGCTATACTATGTGCTTTTGTCATGTTTATAGATAACAGCATGTCATAGAATGTCTGATACCACATAAACAAGGCTATTTGAGATTACTAAAGAAATCAACACAGTTTAAAGTGAGTGTGTGATGATTTAGGCATGCAATTTGCGCCTGGTTAATGAATGTTAGCTTCTATACTTGCTAGTGACATTAGCCTCTTAGCTTCAGTGGGAATCTAAAGAAGCAAACTTCAAACACAAAACATGTCTTGGTTGGTCCCATTTGGGATAAGCAGAAGTAAACTTAATAATTAAATTTTTGACCACAGTAGACCTTAACATGCACACACAGAGGGTAAAATGAAGGAAATCTTATCTCATCATGACCACTATGTATGTAAACAACTCCCACATCGGAAACATGTATTTTCAATACACTTGAGAACTTACAAGTATTTTCTTTTGACAGCCAATGTATTGCAGAAATAAAGAATGCATATAAATAATATAAAGGCCCTGATAACACAGACAGTAAGAAATATACTCTGAATGTCTGATCATTCCCACCGAACGTTTCAGTTTGGCACACATCTTATAGCAAGATGATGGAAAGTGGTGAACAGCACACTAATAAAAACAGATGTGTGTACAGAGAAGAATGGTAATGTGATATTTACCCTGCCTTCTGTGGCCCTTATTCTGACTACAAGGAATAATTAAAACAAAGTAGATATTACAAGAGCACCGAATATTCGTCCTCATTGCCAGAAAAAGTTCAAATGTTCTTTCCATCTCTCTAACTGTTTATTCTTTTTCTTTTCCATTTTTTGTCTTCTTCCTTTAGTGTTGTCTATCCTCACACTCTTTTTCAACATCTGCCATGATCTGTAATAAGCTTCAGGACTGCAACCACTGCATGAACTTCACCTTGTTTCTGGAATTCCTGATCTTTTCTATCTGCCAGTGTTCATGTACTTTTCTACTTTAAATGTGGGCTTTGTTTATTTCCTAAAATTTTTAACTACGATTGTCTGTTTATTTATTTCTATTTATAAATATTATTTCATTTATACTTGATTGTTTTATATATTTTTTGTTTTTATTATTGCTTTATTGGTTTTAACTATATGTTTTGTTAAATCTGTATTGGTTGTTTTGATTGTTCAAAACTTTTGTCAACCTTGGTTGTCTTTATATGCTTTATACATAATTTTTACCTTGATTTTTTAAATTCCAGCGATTAAAACTGTTCTATGACATAAAAAAGCACAAGTAAAAATAAATTGTTTTGAAATCTTGTATCTCTACTATTTAGCGTTGTGTGCAAATTCTACCACTTGTAAAACAGAAGGTGTGCAAATGTTGATGAGCCAGAAAAAATCTAATATCTTTACAAGATTGTGTAAACTTAGGTTTGACCAGTCCATGACATTCCAAACAGAAACTCTAGCTCAATAATTCCTGGTTTGCAGAAAGTACTGTACCTATGGTAAAATAGGATCTGATTAGGTTTCTGGAACTACAGCTCAGAAATTAAAATTCCTTTAATGAAAATATGATTTGAGGATATTCTGAAAAAGTTTTGGATTTCTAAAAAGTATTATTTTCTACTCCTCATGTTCATAGGAAAAAAATGTCCTTTTGTGTTTTCTTGTTCTTCTTAAGCCCTAAATTACTAAAATACCAAATTACAAGAACTAATGTGTATGTGCAACACAGATAATTGCAAGAGCAGTCAGTGGGCGTTTTGCAGGCAAATGCAAAAGGATACTGCCACAGATGATGACATACAAATTTAAATGAGGCCTTTGCATGTGCAAAATGTTCTCTACAGCTGTGTTGCCTTCGTTGAAATGTTGGTTGAATTATATAAAAAAATATAAAAAAATAAATGAAGAAATAAAAACAAAATACTGAATCAGTGGTGTTTAAAGTTAAAAGAATGACTTTTGTAGAAAGTATATAGTAAAAACAAAAGAATATAGCAGTACATGATAGAACTATGGCAATTACATAGGTTTAATAATAGGACAAGCAGGAACTAAGATTCACTTATTTGATTTAATATAGTGTATAATACTGATTTAATGATTTATGGAAATTTAATAACAGCCTGCCTGTGGTGAATACCTTACAGCACATCTAGTCATCTACAATATGAAGAGAAGTGAGGACCACTAACATTCTGTGATGAAGGGGTCACAAGGAAGCTGAATCAAGGCATTGTTGATGTTTTTCCAGGTGTGCAGAGCTAAATAAAGATATGTTAACCAAAACTCTTGCAAAGTACTCCTGTTAGCATTGTGACCTTTTTCCTACCTGTCGCACGAGTCAAGCATGATTATGCACAAAGCGCAATGATAAAATGTTGCATAAAAGTTGATGGAAACAACACAAGATCACCAGCAATAATCTGATTTTGGCTGCTTTGCTGCCTACCTGCATATAGAATGATATATTGTCAACAACTTACTCCCGTTTGTCACTCATGACAGATTATATACCTGAGAAGCGACCACCAGTGATCAGACTACAGAGCTTTGTCAACTAATGCCACCACCTCTTTAAGAGTGTAAATGTGCTGAAGGACCAGTAAAATTAAGACCTGTTTCATGCCATAAAAAAATATCTGGTGCACTATGGCACAAACCTCTTGTGGCTTGGAAAAGTTTGAGAGGTCCTGGTCTGGGATATTTACTGCATTATGAACTTTTAGGCTAATGTTTAAAAGTCTCTCATTTCATTAAAAGTAAATTTTTCCACTGACATTTGTGCACATGAGCTCATGGGTATTGATTTATACTCTCAGTTGTCATTTTCTGAGTTATTTTCAGGCTTAGTAAATTAAACTTCAGGTGCTAAATTCATTATTTGCATTGACTCAGTCTGATTGTATGCCCCTTTGGAAGAAATACTGAAAACTGCATTTTTATTAGGGCAAACACACTAAATGGAAAGCACTATTGACTACTCATTTAAAAAATTTCACCTGTGTTCATGTTTTTTTGTGGGTGCGTTCAAGTTTGCACGGTTTTACTCATGTAAACCTTTAGTAAATCAGGGCCTTTGCTAAAGAGAAGCTCACTATGATCATGAGAAAGAAATACTGTCATGATTATTCTTAGTGAATCGGTCTTATGATCTATGAGTTCCTCCTTTAAAGTCATGGTTCTTTTCAGTGGTTGTTCCTCATAATGTTAAGAAATTTCTCCTATACATTATTCTCAGTGAATCTGTCTCAGGATCTTACAGTGCAACTGAAAAAGTTTTTCCCAGTCAACTAGAGAATTGTGCGCTTGTGTTTGTGGGTTGTTTGTTTATTGTTGATTAAGAGTTTTGCTGCTGCTGTAAAGCATCCTTGAGCTTGAAAAAGGTGCTATATAAATAAAACAACTTTTTGCTGTTCCTTTTTCAATTTGAGTTGTGGTAATATTCAGTTCTCTAGGGAGGATTTTTACTCACACTGCCTCCCTTGGCTTTCTTATTAAGGACCGCAGCCACATTCTTGAAAACTGCACTTGCATAAGCCATACACATAAAACAGAATTGAAAATGGACATGAATTTTTGCAAAAGTGCTGCATTTTCAGGCTCTCTCTTGAGCGTAACCTTTCAGCTCAGGCTTTAACACTTCTGTCAGACTCCTTTGTAAGTCACAGTAACAAGAGGAAAAGAGGTTTGCTTGTCAAGAAAGTCTTACAGCTGGCCTCAATTGCTGAGAAAACACTTAACCAGCTTCCCAGCTCTTGTGAAAATGGTTTCAGACTGAAGTGGACAGATTTTAATCACAAAAAAAGTCTTTTTTTCCCTCTACATCTGCCTCCGCTCAACCCCCAAACTCCTCCTCCTCTCTCAGAAAGATTAAGGGAAAGAGATTGACATCAGACAGTAGATTATGTTCTGTCCTGAGACCTGAACACCAAAGTACTTCAGCTACTCTGATGGGATATTTTTAAATCGGTATTATTTTATAACAGTACAACAGGGATCAATCAGCCAGTCCCCTTGTTTGCACCTGTTTTTGGGCTTGCCGTGCCACTGAAGCATGAACATCCATTGGTAAAGCTGGCCATTAACAGGCAAGTGGAACCAGGTGTGTTTGAGCAGGTAAACCACCAACTTATGTTTGATGTTTTGAAATTAAATTTGGGCACCCCTGCTCCACACAAACATTCTGACCATTTTTTGCAATTCCTGAATGACAGCAAGAGAAGCAAAAATCAGAAAGAGCTGAAAATGTATCATATTCCCTTAAGCCCTTTAGATGAGCTGTAACTGTGCTATTATATTGGATTTACAGAACGCAATTGCTCAAATGACATAATTACAGGCTCAGGGGGCAAAAAAGTAAGAAAAGCTCCTTTCTTTCTGCACAACAACAATAACTTCTACTGTGTAAATAACAATAACTTCACATCAAATTGAAAACAAAGAATATCAAAAGTGTGGTGTGAATTGAAGGCTTGGAAGCAGATGTTTTAACATTACTCCGCTTGTTTCAGTGAGCTTTGTGTGACAAATAATTAATTTAAAACTGCACTCTGCTGTTCTGTTGCCAACAGTAAGTGAGACTTCCCAGCAACTCTACAGCTGGCGCCCTGAAGTGCTGTAAAGTGTGAACTGTGTGATGCAGATTGCAAACATTTGCATTATTAGTGAATTTTCCCTGCAGAAGCACACATGCTTTAAGAACAGAAAGTCTGGGGAGACATTACACCTGGTCTCTTTGCCCTGTTCCTTCAGTGACAAGTGTCAAATATTTATTTACCCTAAGGCGAGAGAGAGAGACAGACAGACAGTCTAAGAAACTGAGAAAGGGTGAGTGAGAAGGAGAGTGAGCGCAAAAGAGGTACATACAGAGAAAAGGGAAGAGGGAGCTCAAGAAAATGCAAGATAGACACTGGGGAGAAAAAGAAGAAAATAGACAGTGTGTGACAAATAAAAAAAAGAAGATTAGATAGAGAGAAATAGAAATAAAAGAGAGAGACAGAGAGAAAGAAAGAAACAGAAAGATTGTCAGACTCAGTGTCATTGTGAGCACGCAAAAATCAAGCAAGAGAGAGAGAGGAAGAGAGAGGTCTAGTTAGAGCTGTTCTTAAATGAACCCTTCATTGCGAGCATTCACTGCAGAGCCAGCAGCCCAACAAAACACACACACACACACACACACACACACACACAAAATGCCACTCTGCGGCTGTATTGGATCTGTCACCCTCCATTGGCTGAGTGCTGGGCCAATGTCAAACTCATTTCTGCTGCACTTATATTCCAGCCTGAGTCGCGCAAAGCTCTTCAGTAGCAAACCATTGAGAAAACATCACACATACACATACAGCTTCAACACAACACACATCGAGGCCAGAGGCACTGGATTAACATATGCATTCCCGTTTTAGCATATGCATCCTAACTCATACATAAACATCCACATGTCTGAATAACTGGATAAACGCATACGGTGGCAGCCTGCATGAGCAGAATTAACAGAGACGATTATTATGAAACATGCAGTTTTTTAAACACAGACACTCTGTTGCATAAAGCAGAAAAACAAACTACTGAACTGAACTGTAAAAGAAGGCAGAGTCTTCACATGAACTTTCAGCAATAAGCAAAAAGCTCTTTCGGAAAAGCTTCCTGCTTTTTCACTTGCAGCTGCTTTACATGTTCAGCTCCCTGTTGATAACATATTGCCAAAGTTGCAATGAGGATGACACCTAACAAAGATAAAGTCTTGATAAAATGCTCCAAAAATTCAGTTAATGTTACCGTGTGCAAGCTCATGAATCTGACATCGACTTTGATAACGGCAGAAGGAATTAAATAAATAAATAAATGTATTATTTGGTCTGCCTGATAACATAGATGTGTGTTAGTGACAATCATACAAAAAACAACACTAAGAACCTAAGTAACTGACCAATCCTGATGCCTTTTTTCTCTAGTTGAAGTTTTTACAACTTACTCCTACTGAGGAGAGTCCATATGAAAAGCCCTATGCTCCACAGAACTGATTAAAAGTCATTGTGGCACCATCTGTACACAAGGAACTGTTGCCACCTATTTAAACTTTTTAAAATTATTATTATATTTTATTCATTTATTTTGTTTATTATTGCTATCCCGTGTCGACCAGAGGAGGATAGGTTCCACCTCTGAGACTTTGTTCCTCCTAAAGTTTCCTCCTGCAGCCTAGGTTTTTCCTAGGCTCAGGGGGTTGGACACAGATTCTGTAAAGCTGCTTTATATCTTATTGCCTGTTCTTAACCTCACATAAACCTAGTTAGTTAGCTATATTTTAACACCTGTTTTTTTTACCTTACATAACCTAAAGCAAGCTAGTGTAAATGCAAGGGTTACATAGTTTGTATACTCTGTGTAGTCCTGGTTAGCATTAACATTACTTTATATATTCTATTTCATTTACCTCACAAAGACAATGTTAGATAGCTGTGGGATCATAAACCCCATCAATGATCAAGTGATCAGAACTCGTGACTCCGATCCTGGAAAATTAAGCAGTGTAAGAGGGCCCTTTTTGCACAGGAAACAAATGCACAAAACTCGTTAGGCCCCTTTTCCACACCTCAGGAAACTGCCGAGATAAAGTAAAATGCCTTTTATCAAGATGAACCTACAGTTCACCCCCCCTGTGTTCACCCTCTGACCTACACGCACACACACACACACACACACACACACACACACACACTTGCTCATTTATGCTGCATGCCAGCAAGAGAGACAGAGACATTCCTGCAATCCTCTTTGAAAATTACTTATATTCTGTAAATTTTTTATAAATGTGTATGTAACTATATCCATTTAATCGGCAAATAACCCAGGTATCCACCAGATTATTGGTGCTGACCAGATAAGGGAAAATCATAGCTCTTTTTCCAAGTTTTGCTTTTTCTTTATGATAAACTAACAATGTTTGGTCTTAAAATAATCAGGGAGGTCTAATTCCCATGTTTTAAATATCCATTTCACTTAGAAACACACTTATCAATATAAATGCGTATATTTATAAATGTGGAAGTCATGATGCAACCCCGACTGCCACGTGCTCCAGCCAGTGCTTTGGCCAGACACAGAGACGCAAAGATTTCATGGAGTTTCCACTAAAACTTGTGTAACCACATGAAATTCAGGCATTTTTAAAGTTTGTCTTATTGAATGTTTATGAGAAATTAGAATATAGCTGTAAATTAATTCACAACAGAACCAAAATTAAGTTGCAATATCCAGTTATTAACCATACAAGAGATGTACAAATTAGAAAACTTTATTTCTGTCCCAGACACCTGAGTTCCAGGACCAAGACCAACATCTGAAACTCTCCAAGGTCCCTTTCTCCAACTGCGACACCGATAATTTTGGTGCAAAGGTTGACTACATGCAAGCTAACCTGTGTTAATTACTGAACTTGTGTTGTTTCACGAGGCTTGCTGTTCAGGAACTTTCAGTAACTTTTAGTAAGCTGCTTGATAGAAAACCCCTAATTATTATACAATTAATAATTTAATAATTGATTATTAATTAATCAATTAATGAATACAGTGGTGAATCAGTATAAACTGATTCCCATCTATATTCTGGTGGAGGATAAATCAACTGAGCCAAATTTTTTTACATATTTGGTTGAATATAGTAAGGAATCAGGCCTCAGCTGACTCCTATATATATTCTGGTGGAGAATCAATAATTTGAGTTAAACCTTTTCCCCTACATAGCTAAAGTTAATGCTAATGAATTTCTGCTCATTCCTTCACATAAACATTAACATTAGTGTTTATTTGGGTTTAACTTTATAGCAACATTAATGTTAAAAGTCCTATTTTTCTGTCCTTACCTCACAAAATCGTAAAGTTAGTTAGCTAATGTTAGTGCTATATCTTAAACTTAGCTAAATATCAGTAGTATTATATATTCAATCCCCTTTTCCTTATCTTACATAAACCATAAATCATAAAGATAGTTAGCTAATGTTTCTGTTTTAAGATAAACCCTGTTCTTTCTTCACATAAACCTAAAATTAGCTAGCTAATTGTAACTGTGGTCTTTCATAGGCTATGCCCTTTTTTTACCTAACATAATTCTAACGTTACCTTAGTGGTATTTTAGTGTTATATATTCTAAACCATGTCCTTTACCTAATATAAACATAAGGTTAGCTAGCTAATATTAGTATTAAGTAGCCTGTATCTCTATTTTACCTTGCCTAAACATAAAGTTAGCCATTATTAGTGTCATATGCAATTTACTGTCTTTACCTCATATACACAAAGCTAGCTAGCTAATGTTAATATTAAAAAAGGGATTCCAAGTAAGCTATGGCTGCTAAGTAAGATGATCAAAGTGTATTATGGTTTTACCTTACAATAAGTGTCCATGATAACTGTGTATATACATTTATTAAAACACACATTACCGTTGTAATTACAGGTGAAGTATTCACTTTTAATGATTATGACAGTAGTGCAGCTTATATAATTTCATATATTAACATTAGTTTATGCACATAATTACAGATGTGTATCCAAATGTAATTAAATGCTAAATGACTTAAACATGTGTGATTTCACTGCTGTAGTGTAACAGTTGGGACATCAACAGTAGGTACACTGCCATAGTTAACATGTAATTACAGAGTTTTTACAAACATTCACTATAAAGTGGGACCTCTATTTTATGAACAACACAATAGTTTTAGGAACAGTATTCAGTTAATATGTGCAGTCATATGCATGTATATTAAATTTTTTTACAATGGCTTCAATAAGGGCTCAGCCATTGAAATTTCATTCTATATAACTTTTGATATTTTTAACTGTTCAGACTGTATTACACAGAGTGGCTGTGATGTAGCCTGTTTAGCGTATATACTGAGTGCACATTGCTGTCGAATCTGTTCAAGATCAAGATATTCCCAATGATCGTGAGAAAATCAAAGAGTTACTCCAGAAGGGCTTATGATTTTAGAGAGGGGTTAGTAGCAGAGTAATGAAATCTCTGGAGTGGAGCTTTTATTGCAAGCTTTCAGGCCTGCTAACACCGCTTTCCCTCAAAACACAACCATAACCATTAAGCATGACCATTACAGCATCCTATATATCATCACTTTAACATACCCATTAAAATGAAACACTTTCAGCGCATCATACTGGACACGTCGTTTAAGGAGATGGATCCCGACACGGCGATCAAAGTTTATCTTTGACGAGGCTTGTTCAACTAAAGATAAAGCAATCCGAGCAGAAAGGAAAGTAATTTGGGGGCCCTGTGTGAGTATGTGTGCGAATGTGTGTAACTATGTGTACGTGAGTGTGTGTGTGTGTCTGTGAAGGGGGCAATAAGCAGTGTCAGTACAAACACAAGCTGTGACACACCAGCCCTGCAGTAATCCATTACAGACACAGATAATACAGCCTCCATGTGTGTGTGTGTGTGTGTGTATGACTCTCTAAGGACATGCCAGACTGATAACACATGATGAATGGGGGCTGAATCTCTAGAGGCCCAAAGCCTAATAGCCAAATGCAGCTAAGAAAATATGCGTCACATTTATAAAAATATATATATATATAGAGAGAGAGAGAGATCATATATATTATTTATACGTACCTATAAGTTAAAACAATATGTCTGCTATGTACTCTATCAGGATAGAGATATATTCTTGAACCAGATATATTCCTGAGCATTATGACGTTGGCTAAGAAGATTCCACACAAGTAATAATCAAAGTGAAGGAGCACCCTAAAGTTCTCAGGGGTGACATTACTCAACAACACTGAAATGAGAAAAGCTACAGAACCCTAGCAAAGACCTTAATTATCACTGTCGGTGCAAGTGGTTCGATAATATGTGCATGGAAAGTTTACTGAACCACAGCTAATTGTTCTCCGAACAGGTGCGCCACGCAAAAGTATTCTGAGCCTAATGACCTGAAAGCTGCAGGAACAACAGTTACACAGAGAACAATAAGCATTAAACTGCACCACTATCATCTCCATTCCTATACCCCCACACTAAACTCCTCTGCTTAAAAAAGAAGCACAGATCTGTATGTGTCTAAAATCTGCACATTTAGATCAATCAGAACTGGACGTATGAACTCAAATGAAACAACAATAGAGGTATTTGGCAACAATTCAGCTCATCATGTTTGGAAGTTTGCATGTATGAAAGCCATACCCACAGTGAAGTATGCAGGTGGGAGCATCATGATATATAGCAGCTGGAATGAAACATAGGGGGAGATGGGTCGAGATTGGCAGAGATGGTCACCAAGCAGAAAAAGGGTAATACTTTCACATGTACAGTAAGGGCTAAGTAATTAGCATAACAACCTTTCACCAACACTAACACACTAACACAGCATAACCTCACATCTGATCTTTAGATTCAAGATGTTTGTTAAATACACAGTTATACTAGTACAACATGTAGTGAAATGTACCGTGTTTAATGTTTAATACACTGGGCTGCAATCTACAAAGCAGTAGAGGACCCCTGCAGTGGACAAACTGGAAACATAAGACACTGGGAGAAGGGAAAAATAGGCTACATGCATATTGAATTACTCTTGTAGGTATAATATCACTGTGAATTTCTCCCCATTAAGTAACTTCATTCTGTCATCCTCTCTAAATCAATTTTTTTTACTTACTTTTTTTACTTTTTTTTCTTTTATTTTTCTGCACCAGCTGCTCTTTACACTTTCTAACACACGATAAACAATTGACAGTGGATTGGAATAAAATCTTGCTACATTAGCATACATTTAACATTATTTTATGTCTCCACTGTAAAGTATCATTTGGGAGATCCAGAGGTTATGTTAGGACAGGGATGACAGACATTGTACGTATATTTGAGGCATCGTGTGGACTGTGTGTTTGTAGGTTCTCTGAATTCTTCCTGTAAAACTGGCGCATGATCTCCACAGAGTACAAGACAAGCGTAATGAGAACAGACAGAAAGGATGTTAGAAACCTTACTGTGTTATTCCTCCTGGGCCCTGTACAAGCTGGGTTTGACTGACACTGTGTTTCCGCTGATGGATGTGTAAAAACAGAAAAGCACAGACACAGACACACACTTATGATGTATATTTCAGTTTTAAAGTTTTTAATCGCTAATGCCTTAAAAAACACTTATCTAGTGAGAAATTATAGAAGCCCTTGAGCACAAGTTGAGAAGATAATAATGATAGTAATAATAAAAATAATAATAATAATAACAACAATAATAAAACTACTGCCACTACTAACAATGTGGTGTCAGACAGGTTGGTTTTATGTGTAACTTTGTTGTAATTAGCTGGTAGTCTAAAACCGGAGCACGACCCCCCTCCCTCAATATTGGCCTGCATTATCTAGAACCGGCCGAGATGTGAAAACGTCTTACTCATCAGAAAGGGAAGACTGCTGCGTGTGTACATTGCACAAGTTATTGACAAGATGTCTTACACAGCATACAGAGTCCATGACACAGGGCTGCGCCCCAGCCCGTCTCGCACTTCTGACTGGCCCACCTTTTGCTTCATGAATTTTGATTGATTTGCGAGGCCCGACTTCATGAATTTTGACTGGCTGCCATTTGACTTCATGAATTTTGATTGGCCGTTATCTGACAGAGGTGTTTGCCTGGTGATAGGCTGTGTCCCTGTGGATCTGAATGGAGCGGGAAATGAGCACTTGCCACATTACCGATGCCCAAACACCCACTGACTCAACACGGATCCAGTTTTCATTATGCTGGTAGTGGAGTCTTTCCATTAGCGCCAATAGGATGGTTCCTTTGTGTTTTGACACCAGTTACAACTCTAAAGCAGCACAGCAGTTTCAAACATGGTTTCAAGGTGGCTTCCCTGAGAAATGGTGGGTCTTAGAACTGGCAGCTATTGGAGGAAAAACCAGCTGTAACTACATTATTTGATGCTCAAAGCTTGTAGCAATGAACAACACACACTATACTCTTCAAATACTGACACGTGGCCCTACTACTAGTCTGGTAGCCTGTAGCATTGGTATTGCTAACACAGCAAAAATAAAAAAAAATACGAACTGAACCGAAAACAGTTAACAGTTTTGACACATAGGGCAAGAATCGAACCTTGGCTGCTGACATGTCTGGCACTTAAATCAATGCTGAATGGCTAATGCAATGATGGCTGATTTTTTTCCCCCACAGGCCTTGTGGAGTCTAAATCTGGTGAAGAACCTGACCTCAAAGCAGGAGTGGAATGAAGACTCGAAGATGGGGCAATTTTAATTTCTCTGTTCATATTCAAAATGATGGCAGAGAGGTATCTACAGCATCAGACGCTTAGGGACAAAAAAATGTCAGCATTCGAGGCTTCAGGTGTGAGAGCATCTTGTGTTGAAAGTGCAGATTCTAAACCTTTAACTGATACTTTGGATTTAGAAATTTTGCCCCACCACCACTTGATAGGTAGGCTGCCTCTATCACATGATGCTACCAAGCAGGAAGAATGATGGCTAACACGTGAAGCACTACTGAACTGCCAGTAAACTAACATCACTGGAGGGCTCAACACACTTGAAGAAGAATACTAATGTCTAGTTCTGCTATGTCAGGTAACAGATGCCTACACTGGCTAGCATCACACTGGATGATGTGGAGAGAGGATAGGCCAGCCTGCCTACCCACCCACAGACAGTATACAGTTATACTCTATAGCACTCCTGGACTTGGATGGTTGTGACATCACTGGAGATACTGCTTCAACAGTTACATTTTATTGGTTTGAATTTAATTAAATGTTTTTCAGAAAAATGTTTAGACACTGACAAAACAAATGTCACAGAATTCACTGTCTCATTTTTACATTTAAATGACATCCGTCTTTCCATCAGCAGGCTTTCCTGAGCTAAATCAAGTATATTATAGCAGAAAAACATTAAAGTAGGAGCACTATAGACTGCAGGGCCAGCATTGCAAGCAGTGTTTGTTCAGTTGGAACTTACTGGGTATTTGCTGACCACTGGACAGGTTTGCAGGTGTTGGAGCATTCAGGTTTGACGGTGCTTAAGGCACATCTAGTCCGGGTACAAGTACCTTAGAAGACACCCAAGACTAGTTTGGGAAGTTTTGTTTTTTGGGCTACATTTTATTTTGAGGGAAGATTATAGAAAATATTTTTACATTTACCACAATGTTCAATTGCATTTAATAGATTTTAGCTGAATATTAGTTGAAGATGAGAACCTAAAGAGCATCTACAGTGAACTATCAGTGTTTTTTTCTGTAATATTTGTCCAACAGCAAGCTCTTATCTTCTAAACCATAGAAATATATTATGCTGTACTGTTCAGTGTTGGTAATACTTATTTTGTTCGACTGACTGATTGATTGATGGACTCGATTATTGATATATAGAAATAAACTGGAGCAGTGCTATTTGTGCTGTGTGTTGGATGAGGTAACCAATAGCCTCATTTGTTTTTAAGGCATGTTCTTTACAAACCTGAGACTGAATGTAATAAATGATATGTTTGTCTCTTGCTGTATTAAATGGCATTTTTATGACACTTGTACTTTTATTCGAATTGATTTTGGCATAAAATGGAATAAACCTGTTCACTGAGTGAGAACCTGAACTGGTATATTGCTTTAGGGAACACTAACTCCATCTAGCAGACTCTGTGTGTGTGTGTGTATGTGTGTGTGTGTGTGTTTGTGTGTTAAGGTGACCATGTTACCTGAAGCATCACCCTGAGCTATGGGAATCAAAGGTCATCACACTGTAGTAAGAGATTTACAATGTTCTACTGCCTGTAATACCACCCACCACCCCCCACGCACACACCCCCACCCCGACCTCAATGGGTCATCAATTTTTAAGTAGTGCTGCTGGGACCTGTCCCTGTGCAACAGCAAGAAAGAACGAGAGAGACAGAGAAAGTGAGTGATTTTTTTGTCATTGTGAACACACCACAGCACAGCTCACACAATGCACCATAACAAAATGTGACCTCTGCATTTAACCCATTTGTGTAGGAGCAGTGGGCAACTGACATGGGCAGTGAATGCTTGGGGATGTTATCCAGCTCTTGGGTACCTCAGTGGTACTCTTACAAGTTTGGGATTTGAACTGGAAAACTTTAGATCACAGGGTAATGAGAGACACACAGAGTTTTATCAGCTTTTAGAATGAGGGGTGAAGCATGTAACATCATTAAGTCTGTCTATTTAAACAATAAAGATGGAATAAAATATAGCAACAAAAAAGCAGAGTTATTCACTTTAGGGTATGGGGGCAAGACAGTGTTGCAGCTTGAGTCCAACCCTTATCAATATCTATGTAAATGTGTTAGTGGCATTATTGAAACTATCTGCCCCTCCTGGACTCACCCTGAACAACACAGAAGTTAAATTTCTGCTCTTTGCAGATGACCTGGTGCTACTGTCATCCACAGAGCAAGGATTACAGCAGCTGGACCTGCTGGAGCAGATCTGTCACAGCTGGGCCTGAGAGTCAGTCCGGACAAGGCCAAAATTATCATCTTCCAGAAAAAAGCCAGATCTCAGGAAAAAAAGACACATTTTCACTATGGGAAACATCACCCTACAACACTGACTACACTCTATCTAGGTCTGAAAATCAGTGGCTTAGGAAAAGTTTAATCTTGGAGTAAATGCAATAAAAGAGCAAAAGAGCCTTGTATACAATCAGGCAAGTATTCCACACAATAGACATCTCAATTAAAATCTAATGTAAAAAGGGTTCAGTACCTGCATCCTAAAACCAGAGAATTGAATTTAGCACTTATTACTTATGAAGACCTTTAACTGGTAAAATGTCATTTCAGAAGTTTAAGAAGAGGACGTTTACGACCTACAGACATGTCTGGCATGCAGAAATACTTCAGAACAAGTGATCATGATACAATAGCTGTTTCCATTTTATTTCTATATAGCTGTTTAGCATTTTTTCAGAGAGGCTGTGGTGGTCATTAAGCTGGAGAAGGCCAAACTTCTCTGCAGAGTCACTTGCGTCCTCCGGAGTGAGTCACCCTGCAGACATGAGCATCGGTGACAGATGAATGAGAGTTAATTTGAGAGAGCACAGCATCTCTAAATGAAGGCATGAGAGCTCAGGGTCCCACCCCTTTTCTTTAGCTGTCAATCAAGCAACGCTCCTCGTGTTTGGGTTAGAAGAGGTCCACACTGTTTATGAAAGAGAATCATCCTAATGTTGGGCCACAGCCTGACACTGCTCATGCGCGCACACACACACACACACACACCATAAGCAAACACACATATATTCGTGTATTACCATACATAAAATGGTTTCCACTGTTCCAAACATTTCATTAACACAGTCCTGACAGGCAAATAAAGCTGTAAAACCAGCTTGTTGTGAATTTATTGTATTTGTGATTTCACAAAAACAAACACATTTGAATATATCCAGCCTTAAATGTCTTGGAAGTTCTAATTAATTTTTAAATGTAAATATTGAATCATAAATATTTTATGGTCATTTAAAGCTTAATTACAACACTGAAAATTAAAAACTCTAGCAGCCCACCTGCATGGTTTTTATGGCCCACACTTTAGGAAATCCTGTTAAGGGATATACAGAGCTGAGAAAATAGTCACATAACAATAAATTAGGATGGTCCCTGTTTTATACAAGCAAAAAGACTGAGTGGACCTCAAGGAAAAATAAAAAGGATGAATGTAGACAATGATTACTGAATTTTCTCTCTTTTTCACTTGCAACAATAACTAATTTTACACCATGTTGAATTGTACTGATTCTGGTGTGACGGGAATAAAACCAGATTTTGTTTCACTCTGGGTAAATAGGGCTAAACTAGAATATGCTTAACAAAAGCAAATCCTGACTTTCTTCATTTTTTTTTTCACACTGCATTTTAATCTGAAACAGCACTTTATCAAGTAAACAATGGGAATTATAATGACACTTTCTGTACCTGCAAAAAGATTAAAACCAACTCACACCTACACATGCTTACTGCAGTCCATTAAAAAAATGGAGACTCTTCAAAGAAATCTGGTAGCTTAACATGACAGTAAAATGACTGCAGTACAGGAGACCTGTCAGCTCAAGCTGCATATTTCTTCATACAAACTACCTACTGTAAGTGTACAGGACCAGAGAATGGCTGGGGCACAGGCTGGTGTGTCCACTGCCAGTGGTCATGCCAATGATTTGTCCAGTGGGCTTCGAAATTGGCAGCTTCAAGAAGACATGTTTTTGCAGTAATGGCCAGGCATTAAATTCCATAATTTATTGGGCAAGTCCATTTGGGCTTTAATATTATCTCTATGAAGACACAAAGACCACCTGAATAGCCATCCATGCCTTTGACTAAACTTTGACACTATTAGTTAGCTATGCATGTTTCACTAGGAGGATATTCAGCAGTACAGTACAGAGTACTGCAAGGATGGACAAGTGCAACAGATGGCATTCAGCCTAATGAGAAATTGAAGTGATCTTTTTTTAGAGCCATTACATCTGTGTTGTTGTGGCTCATCAAGACTAATTAAGAATACAGCTAGGCAACTAGACAGAAAGTGGTAGTACCATTAATAAGCTAATGTTAGCTTGATTGCTAACTTGATCTGGATCTAACCTCACAGTTTGATGTAGCAAGAAAACAAAAGTAACTATTTGTCATTGTGAACCCCATTCACTAAGGGAATCATAATGAAATGTGAAACTGAAAATATAAATAAATGAAATTTAACCAGTCTACACATGGAGCAGCGGGCAGCTATCATCAGCAGCGTAACAGGATAGTACCTTGCTCAAGGTAACCTCAGTGGTACCTGGGCTGGGACTTGAACTTGCGACCCTTTGGTCACATGGGCAAGTCCATATCACTGCCTAGTGACCAAAACCAAAAGTGTTTGAAGCTAAAATAGTTTTGGAATTGCATATTGTGTAACTGCAGACATTTAAGACATCTGAGTGTGCTGAGCCCCAAAAAATGCACACTTCCCATCAGCACAGCTAGCTCTAAGCTAACCAATGAGCAAAACACTCTCAGTGGAAATAGTGCAAGCTTAGCTTGACGCTATATGAGTGTATAAAGAAAGGTAGCTAATTATCCAAATTATTATTATCATGATTCCAACTGTCTCAACATAAAGCTGATGTCAAACTAGAACCATAAGTTCCAATCTTTCTTGTTCCATTCTTTCTTGTTTACTTGGATTCAACCTAAGTAAAAAGCCTTTCCAGCCATACTGGCCGTAAAATTGGCAGGAATTACACAGCACTGCACATAAAGTGAAGGGCACTGACCGCAACTGGCATGTAGCTGCTGAGAAATGTATATCCTAGTAATGACCAGTACACTTAATGTCACCAGAAATGAGGTTACACTTCTTGAACCCTTCCCACACACACACACACACACACATTTAAGATGAGAAACAGAGAACTATGGGTTTTTGCTATTCATGGTCACTGTGCTTCAGACATGCATTTGTATTCGCTTTGTCTCAGCAGGCCATTGGATTTCCTCTTTTATTAAGCATGCCTGGGCTGGATGCCGCACAACTCCTTATTTATTTTAAATCCACATTTCACAGACTTTTATCTCCGAGGAACTGCGTCGCATTCCATCTCGGAGAAGAAAGGAATGAATGGCCAGGCTGTGTGAGTGTCAGAGAAAGGGAGAGAAGAAGTAAACAAATGTAAAAGCATTCCATTTAGCCCTCAGACAAGACCAGGTGTGTCTCAGAGGTCTTTGGATTTAGGTGAAAGCACTTAGAGCATTCTGGAGGTGAAAAAAACATCTTGTGTGTCTCGCACACTTATACTGTGTGCTGTATGAACAGTAGTGGCTATCTAATAAAGTCATTTCTGCATTAAGACTCACTTATACCAAGTCGTCTGATAAAAACACTTCAAGCAAATAAGCACACACATAACAATGACATGTTTTAATGAACCATGATGATCCTAAAAATGTTTTGTTGAAGCCAGTTTGATCTTCTTTCATATAGAAAAGAAAACATATTAGCATATAGACTGTTAATGTACAACCTACTGCAGACCTGGAACACTACAAGACCTGCTGTTTTAGAGATGCACTGACTCAATCGTGTACCCATATTAATAAGGCCCTTGTCAAAGTGGCTCAGATCAGTTCTATAATATATTGGACATATTGTACACTACATTTATAGTACATTTTAGTAAATTTAATTTGTAATTTATCAGTTATGCGCAAAATCCTGACTGCTGCTGCATTTGCTGTGTAAATTTATATATTACATTTATATTTATACCAAAGAGTCTTAATATAACTTTCGGGGAAGTGCAGTATGCTCCTTTCCCCATGTGCAATTTCATTGGTGCAACCCTCACTTTAAGCACAATACTGTTACATACAGCTGTTTACACAGTATAGAGTTATAGTATATAGTGTAACAGATCCAATATATATAATCTTATATAATGTTTACATAGCCTGCTATCAAAATGTTAGCAAATCTTATATAATGTTTACAAGAGCAGTTATAGTCAATTTTATTCTTTAAATTTTATTCTATTTTGATTTTCCCTAAATTATATCACTTAGTGCCTCCTTGTCTTTTATGTCTGTCTGAGCTGTTGTAATTCCTCCGGGATCAATAAAGTTTTCTGAATCTAAATCCTTACGCTTACCCATTTTTCCTGCTTTCAGCACATGAACTTCGAGAACTGTGCTAATTTATTGCCTAATATATCCCAACCCCCTGACAAGTGCCATTGTATTACATTAATGCAGTTTGCACTTTAGGTCTATCTTGGGTTACAGTGATGCACATTTCACTTTAGGACCATCTTGGTTACATTTAACTCTATTACAATGTTAAATGTAAATTATCTGCTTTTTGGCATCTACCTGCTGCTCATAGTACTGCATAATGCATAATGCATCTGGTCTTTTATTTAATTGGTCTGCCATGTTTACATATTGCAATAATGCACATTGCATTTTATTAATGCTGCAGCTTCTATCAACTATTGTCCCTTGTGTGGATCTGCAACCTGTACGTGGCTCTGTTCAGCACTGTGTACTTATGCTATTACTTAGTAAGTTAGTGTTATCTTTTTTTAAACTTTCTTTGTTTGTCTTGTTTGACTAGCAACGTAAAAAATTTCATTGGACTTGTTCTACTGTACGCATGATAACTAATTCTTGAATCTTGTAATGAAAAAAAAAATAGATATTCAATGTTATTCACATTACCTGTGAGTGGTGTTAATGTTATGGCTGATGAGTGTATTTTCAGCTTCTGTTTAAATACGTCTTTTTTTTGGCTAGATTTTCATATTTAATTTCACTAACTCGTCCTGCAGATTATTCACATCAAAACAACTCTAAAATTAGCAGTCTGATTGGGAATTGTGTACTTGTATACAAGTTTTTATTTGATTTATTTATCATTAAATATCTGTTCACATCTTAGCAATCAAACTTAGCAACAACCTAGCAACCAATTTGGATACCACATCCACCACCTAGCAACAGCCTTGCATCCTCTGAGGATATTATAGCACCATGCTGCAATACCTCAGCAACCACTAAAGACACCAATGCAATCACCCAAGTTACCACCTGGGAGACCTAGCAATACCCTAAACAACCACCTGGGATATAATAGCAGCATGTTAGCAGCCATATATGATAGATTAATTCCAAAATATACTGATCAGCCACATTGACAAGACCTCCCTAATACTGAGTAGGTCCTTCATGCTGCTGAATCAGCTCTGACTGTGGAGCACTGTGTGTTCTGACCTCTTTCTATCAGAGACAGCATTCACTTTATAAACCACAGTAGCTCTTCTGTGGGATCAGACCAGACGGGCTTTTATTGCCTAAATGCATCAGTGAGCTTTGGGTGTAGATGACTGAAAAATGTGCAAATTTGATTTATTTATGATGGCTGCTACTACTGCTTCTAGCTATAAAGGACATACTGTGTCAGACACTACATCAGATCTTTTGGCTGATTGAATACATTTGGGAAAATGTTTCTTTTTTTGACACCATTGCTCTAACATGGTTTAATTTAAATAGTACACTTCACTTTCAAAATTAAAGCACATGTTGAAAGAATTCCTAAATTTCCCAACAAATTATGAACAAAAGCACCCATCTGTCACTATAAATTTCCTTTAAATTAAACTGCTGCCTTTGAATGGTTTTGACCTACACGTGTACAGACCAGATGCATCTCAGAGACAGTGTTGTGGGGATACACAGAGCACTAAGAGACTGCGTTGCTGCATTTTTTTTTACATGCAGTTACTGTTGTGAATATTGGGGTTATATTATGTGTGCATAGCCAGTCATGACACTGAAAGCAGTGTGTTTGACAGTGGTTCACCGTCATAGCAGAAACAGTCTGCTTAACAACATGGACAAACCGTAATGGCTTTAGCATAGGTTTCAGGGAGTGCAGCAGCTGGCTGGAGCTACTCTTCGTTATGCTCAATTTCACAAAGATTCACAGATAAACCAGAAAAAGAAGAACATTAGGCAAATATAGCTGTTCATGCTACATTAATGGGCACTTTATTGAAAACTCTTTGCTTATGTACAATTAGAGAGCTCATCGGTATCTGCCCTGCTTGTGTTTGCCATCCTCTAGTCTTTCATCATTGGTCAGTTTCTGACCACAGAGCTGATTTCACCTACCTATTTGTAGCAGTGGCCCTGACATGAATACACACCCCAAAAACACAAGTGCCTTAGTGCCACTCACACAGCATGCCAGTGTCACTTTCGTGCTAAGAATAATCCGCCATCCAAACAGAATATGGTCAACAGTGGTCCTGTGGTCTGAAACTGACCAGTGATGGATAGGGTATGTGTATGTGTGTGTGTGTGTGTGTGTGTGTGTGTGTGTGTGTGTGTGTGTGTGTGTGTGTGTGTGTGTGTGTGTGTGGGGGGGGTGATAAATTCTGCAGCAATAGATATAACTATATACCTTTAAAACAGGTGGTTCTAATAAAGTGGTCAGAGAGTGGATTGGACATTTTTGGAAGTGACGTGGAACAGTGTTTTCCTGAAGAAATAGTAGCGTTTAAAAATCCAGACACATTTCTGTCCAGAGTTAATATAGTGACATCTCCATGCTGAAGACACTTGACATTGACCACTATATTTTCTCGGTAGCTGACCTAGTTCTCACATACATTGCACATGTAGAAGTGAGCTGGCCGATGTTTGCTACCTGTAGTGCTTATAGTCTGGATTAATATTCTTTAAAAAATTTAAATCTCTTTACTGTCAAACCTGCACACTTTTCATATAATGTACAGTGAAAGTATTCAAATAATATAACAACAAAAAAAATTAATTAATTACAAATAATAGCAACATCGTCATTATAGAAACAAAACCTCATATCTACAGTTTTTGTACATAACTGGTGAACGCTCGCAACCTTCATGAAGAAAATAGTCAGAAATTATCTAAAATTACTTGGAAACAAATCTTTTGTACATTAACCTCCATTATATGATAGGATAACTTTTCTTAGGCTATAATGGGCATCAGAATAGACAGTGCATCACAGACTACTGTGTATGGGGCTGCTTTTCATTGGCTTTTAAATATACAGGTTTCTTCTGACTGTGGAGGTAAAAGTACTGACTTGGAAATGTGTGCATCATCTCCTGTTATCCAGAAAACCTTTCCACCTCCTTTAAAGAAGGCTGAACATTTTTGTAAAGAGTGGCACACATCTATTATCTGTATATTTCCTTCTGCTTTCTTTTCTGCATCTGATTTAGTTTGGTATGCAGAAAGGGTCTTTTGTAAAAGATGTTTCATTCTTGCTTGCGTTTTTTTTCCCTGAATGAATAAAGCACAATAGATGCGAATCAATTGTGTCTGTCCTTCCTCTTTCGATTGAGTCTTTCTTACCTCTTGTTTACTTTGCTTCTGTTTTTCTTCTCCTCAGATGATATACACACAGTCCACTGATTATCAAAGGTCTTTGTTTGTCTGTATCTTTTTGTGAGGACCAAATATCCTCATACTGAACCAACATGTTTGTCCAGCTTCCACCTTGGGCCATCACACATTTGCTACTGGGCCACCTAGAAAGGACGAAATTTGTTTTGTATTTTCAAAAAATATGATATATAATAATAATATTAATAATAATAATAATATACAATTATTGGCAATTTGTGCAGACTGATGCCGTTTGTTGGTTCTGTTCTAACAATTTTTTTGTTTCTTTTGCTTTCTTTCTTTCTTTGTATATTTATTCTTTCTTTCTTTCCTTGTTTCTTTCCACATGCTCTATCCTTCTGCAGGTCACAGGAGCAGGGAGAATGTGTGTAAGCACTGAATAAAACATGCTCTTCACTTCTGGATGAAGTCATAAAAAAGGAACTTTCACTTTATCACTTCATCAAACAGCATTAAAGCAGTCCATCCTCTTATTGTATTAAACATGTCTCTCTCTTTCTCCCTCCTTTCTTCTGTTTCATTCTCTTTCTCTAGACAGATAAAGAAACCTGTACTTTGAATGTACCTGATTCAGATTCAGTGTTCATCTCTTCCACATGGATGAAATAATATGGCAGCACACTCAAAGCAATATTTTTACACCTTTTTTCATTTACATTTGTTCATCTTTCTGTAGCTAATATTTTCTAACTGTTCTCTTTATTACTTTACTTTTTATCTTTATTTCCCTTTTTTTAATCTTTTCTGTCTATTTTTCCTAGCTTTCACTCTTTTGCTCTCATTTTCTTCCTTCCACACTCTAGCCCAACCTCTACCTTGTCTAAGGACATAATGCTGTATATCTCTTGCTAACTGCTGTGGTTTTATTTATATGAAACTCCACACTCTTAAAAAGCTCCTGCATGTGTTTATCTGAGTGATACCACAGAAGAACCCCCTTGTTTGCCTGAAGGACTGTGTCTGTGTAATTCCTGGAGTCTTTTCATTGCATGGGGGCTCTTTAAATTTAAAGGCTTTCTCACATGCAAAAACAGTTCTCTGCAGAATCAAAAAAAATCTGACTGGCCCAGTACCGGGCCACAAAGAAGAAGCTGCTTGTTTAAATATGGCACTTTAGAAGTTACATTACACTCTAAAACTGTGAATGTATCAAAATTATAGCTTAAGCCAAAACCAGTTTAAAAAAGTAACATCTATCTATATAAACTTTTTAAAAGGCTTTAGTTTCAGTTACATGGCACATTTAAAACTCATATCAACAGAAAAAATAGATATAAATAACTCTATATAATAAATATAATATAATAAATAGTTAACTTATATTTAGTGCTGAATGAGAAGTGGCTACAGTCAGAAAATCAATGACACACACAGTTCCTCAGCTGGGAGAACACTCACAACCACAGTGTGTAGTCTTCCTCACAAGATAAAGTGTCCCAGCCCTTAGCCTAGTCAGACTCCATCACTGTAGTACAATGCCAAGTCAAACTTTCCACAAAGTTCCTGGCTTGCAGCCTAATCAATGTCCAGCACCATGGAAAAAAGTTCCCAGTCAAACCCCAGCACCATTGAGAAAAGTTCCCAGCTTATGGCCTAGTAAAATCCAGCACCATAGAGAAACATTCCTAGTATATGACCTAGTCAAACTCAACTATCACAGAGCAAAGCTTCACTCTCATGGCCTAGTCAAACACCTGGCTTTGTGCCTAGTCAAACTCTGCTGCCATAAAGACTCATGGCTGGTTCTCAGTTGAGGATAGAAAATCTTCCAGATCAGTGAGTTTAAAACAAGCCAAATAAACTTGATGTAGAGCATCAGCCAGAATATGCACATTGTACAGTACCCACACATGACCACCCACCCACACTTGTACCATACATCCCACCATTCATTAAGCATTTCTCAACAATCATTAAACAGCATTGAGGGATGTTTTTAGAAATAGAAACAGACAACAGAACTGTAGACAAACTCAAAGATTGTACTTTACTCATTTCTGATTGCTGCACACATCCATGTGTTCATAGCTTTCAGCTGTTTACTGTAATTGTAAAAGGTAGAAAATTGTACGAAGAAAGGTAATGTTCTGTGTGCAAGAGTCTAAACATTTGCCTGGTACTGTTTGTCCCTTGGGGAAGTTCATACATGCTCCAGAGGATGAAATCCAGTACCTGTGTCTGGCAGTCTGGCTCTGTTTGCTTCACTGGATTTGTGTAGAAGAGACAGAACTGTGACAGGCCATTTGGAGTTAGTCATGCATAAGAACAGAGGGATGAGAGCTTTGAGAAGAGAGCAATGAGAGAGAGAGAGAGAGAGCGCAGATAGGAGAGAGATTGAGGGATCGACAGATGAGGCGAATTTTGTCTTGGTTAGCGCTGAGGGAAAAGCGGCTACAGCCAACAAATCGATTACAAATGAGTTACACACACACACACATACACACACATGCACGCACACACAAACCCAGGAGACATTTCTCCAGGTTAGGAGGAGGTCAGAGTTTTCACTGCTTTTCATTCTTCATCCAAACAGCGGAGGCGTACAGAAGTGATGAGAGCAATAACACAGAAGAAAAGCAGAATATATGAGTTTCACGATCGCTCCTGTATGTCAAAGTGTCCTCCCTAAAGGAGACGGAATCTACTGTATTAGCCCACTGCCACATATGTTCCTATTTGTATGGGAAAGCAACAGTAGCTCAGCCAGATATACTGTCCCTGTCAGAAAACAAAACTCTTAACCCCATCTATTTTATTCATTTTGAAAATGCCAGCTGCTCCTCACACTGTGTGAAAAGTTCACAGCGACCAAACCAGTAAAAATGCTCCAGAATTAAATCCTACATTACGTTGTCTCCTTCTCCTGAATAGATCCTTGGATCCTTTGCTCTAACACTATGATAAAAAAAAATCTGCGTTCATTAAGTAATGTAAAAGAGCATAGCTTACATTTTTTTTTGCATTTTGTGTTTTCCCCCTGAGGTTTTAACATGCTTGTATTTAGATACCATATTTTGTCATGACCATTTTTCAAGCTTTCTTTATCCCTTTCATGCTCATGTGCGGGCTAAGTAATGTGTATACTCTTCTGACTGGCTCCCCTGTACTGTGCCTCATTCATAAATCAGTCCAGATGGAAACACTCCTTATAGCTTCAGTGTAAGTGGGACAGGCTACACTTCTAAATGAACAGAAATATGCACTGGGTTGGTTTTCATTTGTAAAAAAGGTTTATAGTTTCCTATCTCTGAAGCTGTGCATGTTGTTAAAGCCAGTAGGCAGTTTGTTTGGGGATGAGGTCTTTGCCACACCCCTTGGCAAAATAACCAAAATGAATTGCTCTTACTAACCTGTCCTCATATAGTGTCACACCTCTTTAAAAAAAAATATCTCGTACTGACTATAGCTATATGAGTAGTTAAAATAAATCACATCAAGTTAAGATGGCCCCTTCCACACCCTATTATTCAAAATGCGAAGCTAGCCAGTACAGACATCTAATAACTGACATAGCTAAATTGGCAGTCAGCCCACTGCATTGCCCAATGACATTGTGTTAGCAGCAGTTTTAAAGTTTGTGATATTGCTTCATGTGACTCAGAGGAGGCACATGCTAGTCTTAACCCTCCCAGTGTTGGTGGTATTGTGTGATAGATGGAGTTCTAACCAGAGGATTTATTAGAGATGACTAAAATGAGGAGAAAATCATATAAAATTAGATTTGAAATTTAATTTTAAATGAAATTCTTCAGATGTCCTTGACTGGCTGGATTACATGCATTAAGGTTCAGGTAAGGGTCCCAGGCTATCAGGGATTAACATGTTAGATGCAAGTTGGAACTGAACTTGGATGGATTGCAGATTTCCAGGACAAGAACACACTTACATTTGAAAAAAAAAATTGCACTATTTTCTTTGATTTGTTGAAAAATAAAATAGTAAATGTGCCATAACTTCTGAACATGTAATATATTATGGTATATTGGTTTTCCGATAAGTTTGATTCAGCACATACATTGAACGAAGCAATGGCAGAAAGCAAATGTATGCTGATTTACCCTCCAAAAGCATGCAAATCTTTGCATATGTCAGTTCTCCAAATGATTTTTCATGCCCTTAAATTAAAGCAGTGACAAAGTTTAACCCATTTTAAATAAGTAGTACAAGTACAAGCATTACATAATAAAATATTTATAATACAGAGAACAATTATGTCAAACAAAACATTGCAAACATCTTCATAATACTAATCTTGAGCTTAGTGTTTGTTTATTTTTTAAACATGACATTTAATTATGTATGTGTTTGTAGCCTTCAAACAGTGTTCCCAAAACTCACATTCCTTTTACTCCAGAAAGTGTAAATGTTTCTCTTGTTTTCTCCTAAAAATAACCACCATGTCATGTGTTATCATTAGTATTTTAATATGTTGGAATCAGCAGGGTGTGCTTCAATACTTTGGACTCCCTGGACCCAGCCACAGTCTTCATTATCCTGGCCCCCCACCTGCTTTACCATCCTGACAGAAAGTCCCACTGGAGCTGAATTACACTTCCTCGTTTTATGAGGTTTATACAGCAAAGTTTCTCCATCCTGGAAGTTCAGAAAGGTGTCTTGGACTGATTTGCTCACCATGTTATTACAAGAACACATGACCTTCACTGTCTTCCATGTCATCTTGCATGGGAATTACATAATCCAATGCACCATATGATTTAAAAACAGACCATTAGGCTTTCTCACTCCACACTCCAGCTTTGGAAGTACGTAATAGAGTTGATAGAGTTACATAGGTGGGACTGCAATGCTTAAATGATATCCTACAACATCCTACAAAAAGCCCTCAGTGGTTCAATAGACAGTTAATGACACAGCCTATACCTACATCAGCCTCAGAAGTTATTATTGCCCCCTTTAGCAGAAATGACCATCAGATAAAGAATTATCATCAATCTGGAAAAGATTACAAAACCATCTCTAAAGAGTCTAGACACCAGTCTACAGTCACAGACTGGATTATTTAGGATCATAATTACTCTCTTCAGGAAATCTTGACCAACAAATATCATTCCAAAAGCAAGGCATGTACTAGGCCGCAAGGTCACAAACGAGCCCAGGTAGCCTCTAAGTAACTGAAGGCCTCTTTCACATTGTTTAATGATAAGGATTCCACAATAAGAAAAACACTGACCATTGACACACATCACAGGGTTAAAAGAAGAAAGGCACTGCTCTCAACAAGAACATTTCTGCCTGTCTATCTTTATTTTTATCTACATATAATCCACATTTTGCCAACAATCACATGGACTGGCCAGAATTAGGATTACTTGGATTTTGGAGGAGCTTACAAAAGGTGTGTCATGCAGATTACTACAGGAAAAATGTCCCAAAAAGAATGAAAGCTGCAATACAGCTTGTGAACATGATAAATACTGAAACATGTAATATTATATACATTGCCAAAGGCTCTATGTAATTTTCTGTTGAATGTTTTCACTGTGGGGTGGAGCCTACTACTCTGATTATAATCTGTAAAAAACAAAGACAGAAGAACAATGCTCGAGTTATATAAATATGCCCTTTACATATATTCCTCAAAATTAAAACTTCCAAGCTCAATCATTTAAGCACCACATACTAAGACAACCATCAAGGTCAGCTCCTTTTCCTTGCCTTCTATTCACTGTCGCTGGTAGGAGCAAGCATGTGTTAGCACACCATTGCTTGATTAGGAGCAACACGATAATGGCAGCTATTGCACTAGACAGCCAATTGATAACCATCTAGAGTAAAGCCCTCAAAAAAAATGAGTGTTTGAAGTGCGTGTCACACAACTGTTCTGATAACATGCATCAGTGAAAACTCAAACATATTAGATCACACCCCATATAAACTGAAGCCCAAAAGTTTCAGTCAGATTAACTGACAAAAAAGTGTGCATGAAAACTCAGCCACTGCTACTTAATTGCAGTTTTGACTAGAAATGATTATACATGAAAGGTTATCTGACTTTTGCACAATACTATACACATATAACATTTAATATAAGGCTAAATTGAATCTATAAGGCCCCTTATGAAAATGTTCCTCATTTCGTAAAATACAATGATTTGGTACAGGATAAAAGTGTCGAAAGATGCAAAAAGAAACTAGGCTGTAAAAACTCTTGTGATGTCACAAAAACCACCACACTTACATAATTAGTCTTTCAGTACTTCTAAGAAGTAGTAGTCAAATGAAGAATCAGCTTAGTTTCACACTGCGCAAACAGCAAGACTTCACCGAATGCAGAGCCAAAGTAAGAGGTTTATATGTGTTTTAATGTGCCCCTAAATTAGCAGCAGGTGAGAGTGATTAGGACTGGGCGGAGCTGGAGCAGGTGTGCTGTCTACAAGGTCTGCTAATACTGCTCTTATGTGCTGCAGTATTTCACTGATATAGGTTCAGATGTTAAAGATATAACTGGCTTTCAGAACACACACACACAGACACACCCACGCACACAAACACACACACACCCACACCCACACAGACACCCGACACACACACACACAGGCCATAAAAGTAAAAAAAGATCTTAATTATGATTTTAAAATACCACTGATCAGAGCAATAACAGGACAGGGACACGCTGGCCCTTTGCTGCATAATTGGTGAAACGATCGACATTTTGCACTGCTGACTGTACTGCCACTGCATTAACCATATTAAATCATCCTCTTACCTCTAGAGCTCACTCTCAAAGCTTTAGCACTTAAAGTCTGTTATTGGCACTAAAATGAGAGAGAGAGAGAGAACAGGAAGAAACAAAAAGAAACAAAAGAGAAACAAAGTCAATAGAAAGACAGAGAGACAAGAGAGACAGAAAGAGAAGGGTGGAAGTGAGAGAGAGATAGAAAGAGTCAGAGAGAGATAGAGAGACTGGCTGCAAGAGAAAAAGAGAGAGAAGGGACAGAGAGAGAGAGAAAGACAGAGAGAGAGCGAAAAAGAGAACGAGATGGAGGGGGGTCGAATTGACATTATAAGCCTATTCACTCCATTGTTCAGTAATTCTTCACCCAAACAAACACGGCAAGCGTAAGCAGTGGAGGTCCTGCAACATTCAGAGCCTTATCTCCAAACACGCTCGCTCAACTCAGTCCCACCCAGTACAACCTCAATTACCAGCACAGTCGCATGCTACAGACAATACAGCACTTTTGCTATTAGATAAACGGCACAAGTGCTATAGCCAAACATTTTAGCAGTGTGCAAGTGTGGTTGTGTGTGTGTGTGTGTAATTGGCTAAGGGCCCACAATGGCTTCCCATTGCATCTATTGCATCTATTACTGTGTCAAACTGCACTTTCCACTCGATGAGAGAAGATGATTGTGGCAAAAGGCCAGCCATTATTTCTGACCATAACAGGAGACGGCATGGGGCCCTTTACCCATGGATGGATACCACTGGACCGTGTGTGTGTGTGTGTGTGTATAAATGTGCGTATTTGTTCCAGTATTGACTGTGCTGAATTATTGCTGGTGTGTGTATTTGTATAAGGTAAATGCTGTCACATTTGTCAGTGCGGCTGCATTGGCAGCATTGATTGTGTGTTTGTCTGAAAGATTCAGTTTAACTGCTTAGTGATTGTTCATTGAAGAGATTTATTAATGAGCTCTGATTGGTTTATGAACTGCAGGGCTGGATAAACGACTGGGCAGCTTATTTGCAGCTGTTTTGCTTTTCACATTTGATGTTTTTGAATCTGTTTTGGAATCTGGACAAATTACATTTTCTGTTAAATTACTTTTTTTTATTAAATTCCAATCACTGTTTGGAACAAAACCTTGTATCACCATTTGAAAATGCCAGCTGCTCTACATGTGTGTGCCAGAATGTCAGACAGAGACAAAGTACAAAATCCTTTGTTACATTGATGTACATTAAACATTTCTTGACTTTTTGTTCCAAAAGCAACAATAACAATATTTTTAACATTACAAATTTTCTCTTCAGGGATTCCTTTATCCATCCATCAATTGCAAAATATTTAACCAAGACCACCTTAATATTTTAACTAAAAATAATTCATGCAAACCAACATTTTTGATTATTTCTATTTAAATTTCATACTTGACAATCTAGCCTTTCTTTTAGTTGCCTATGGGGCTATGTAGCTGCAGACTGGTCAGAGTGCCAAAGTTGACACCCACTGGAGGCGGATACAGTGGACACATGAGCATTAGAACAGACTGAGAAACACGATCAGGAGCTAAAGCTGTTGGCTTGGCTTCCAGATTCCCAAGATATCAATGGGATTAAGCATCTGTGGGATGTACAGGACAAACTGGTCCAGTCCATGGAGACCCCACCTGTTAAATGCTAAAGTTATCCTTCATATTGCTAACATTAGCCTGCTAACAATATTAACTTTAATTTTGTATATCATATCTATTTGCACAGCTTCTCTTCAAAGTAAACTGCGCAAAATAATTTTTTACACTGACAAGGTTGAGGATGAGATTGGGAATGAGGACAATGTTGAGGGTGAGACTAAGGTTGAGGACAAGGTTGAGGATGAGGCTGAGACAAGACGAAGACAAATTGTGGATGAGACTGAAGAGAAGATCAAAAATGAATACATGTGCATTTGGGCAGGTCTGTGTGTGTGTGTGTGTGTGTGTGTGTGTGTGTGAGAGAGAGAGAGAGAGAGGGAGAGAGAGAGAGACAGAGAGAGAGAGAGAGATTGTTGAAAGAAGCGTTTTAAAGCTACAGATTAGTCAAGAGGGGTCTTTCAATGGCTTATGAAGGCCTTTCCACTTTTTAAAGACACTTTAGAGATCCTTTTAGAGCAGGAAAGTAGTGGAACAGAAAAGCGTTGCACCTTTTAAACACACGCCCCATTCCACTGCAGTTGCCATAGAAACAGCTTTTTGTAATGCACCGAGACGTTTCTTTATAAAAGTGTAAATGAGTGACAAACTGCACTGAATTTTTTTTTTTGTTTTTACTACAGGAATCATTGTATTTCATTAGCAACAACTACCTAGACTTTAATCTAATGACCCTTCTCTTGAGCTTCTCAGTTCTTCAATCTGAAATAAGTAAAGCGCGTAAGCGAATAAATATATAAACAGCATTGGATGTGGATTTGGACAGCTTCTCTTCAAAGTGCACTGATTTGCGCAAGAGAATTTTCACATGGCTAAGGTTTTTTTGGGAGAAAATAACCTTTTGATAAACTATTTATGGGTGGAAGAGAGCTTTCATCAATTTTTCACAAACAAATTTCATGGCAAGAAAAGCATTTGGGTTTTTAAACTCACTAATGCCTCGTCCAATCTGGATGGCAACAAAAAACAAGCAGTTGCTGGGCCAAAAATGTCTAAAGTGCACAGGGCTCATATTAAAATTCCACAATAAGTTTTTTTCTTAATAATCTGCACTATCAGGACGAGGTCCCGAGGTATTAGACCCGATCATCTGTAAAGAGCTGATTAAAGGCGGGCCACTTTAATGCTGCTCCATAGCTTTTTTTTATGAGTGCCCCATTTTATAGTAAAAGTAGTATTGCCAGTAGAAATGTTTATTTCATCACTGGTGTAACTCTGTTGTGACATGTTGGGTCACAGTTGACTAAGTGGAGGATCGTTATTATTTACTTTATGATGGTGGATGGATGGCAGACAACCTGATATTTCATAAGCACATTGAATGACCGTTGTGTATGATAATGTGCTATATAAATAAACTTGCCTTGCCTTGCAATATCTGTCAGTAGAACGACAAAAAAATTTTTTAACTTTTCCCTTTTTTGTTTTTTTTTCTCTTGCGGAGTACAATTTACTGAGCAGTTTTCATGAGATCAGAACACTTTGAAAGGTTAACACTACTACACATTTGTCACTCCACAAGACAGTAACAGTATCGCAATGGCAACACTGACATGAACGCATGCCGCCATTGGTTCCGTATTGTCAATGGGAGCAGCATTATTTTTTAAATGTACTATTTTGACCCCTATGGAATTTCTGGTAATATGCTGGTATCAAGCTAACACTATTTCATATGAACATTTTTGCCTATTGAAGAGTAAACACAGATACCTGTGGCTTGTAGAAGACATTCCACATGTTATATATAAAGCCTCTAACAGATATCAACACATTTGACCTTGTGTCAGTTTTACAGTGACTCTTTAAATAAAGAACCCTGACAAAGCTGCTGATTGTGCTGATAAAAAATCCAAAGGCTTTTAGTCTAACTCCTGAATTTCTAGCCAATAGGAGCGCTCTATTGGCTGTGTCTACCTAAATATCACAAAAGTAAAAAATCCTGATGAGAAGATTTTCCTTTGAGTGGTTCAAAGTTTTTTTCTTTTGTTTTCAACCAAAACTTAAAAATAAAAATAACAGTAGTACTAAAGTAGTTGCAGCAAGCATGATGATAAAATTAAATTAAAGGAAGACAGTTCCCTGAAATCACCCTATAGCATTATTTTGATGTGTCTCCTGCTGCATACCTTGAAACATTTAAGTGATTAACAAACTGCTGGAAGGCTTGCTGTAGGTGTTGAGTTGGAATTAAAGGAATTCTCCAGTATTTGTTAGCCTTATCTCTATCTGCCCCATTTGTAATATACAGTCAGTTACAATGAATGCATATTTCAAAGCATTTCCTTACTTTAAAAAATGAAACTGAACTGTCCACTAAATCCACTAAAAATCATACAGAATGTGCAAACACAGTCAACGCAATGCAGGTCACTCAAGAGCAGTATACACACAAAAAAGTGAAAGCGAAAGAAACACACATTTGCTAATTTGACATTCAACAGTGTATGATAAATCTTGTCCTTTAGCAGGTATATGATGCATAATTGGCATGTGTGAAAGTAACACTAGCAAAAGATGTATATACACACCACTTTCACAACAGCAGCCACCTTTATTCAGCATCCATAGAGACTTTATTCCTCAATTATTTAGGTGGATTTCATATCAATTTGTGATATAAAACTAAAGCCCAGCTTCATAATAGTTTAGATTTTTTTACGTTTAGGGTAAAATGGTTAATGTCTATACTATTAGCAAACTAAAATTGATGTTTTGAATCCACTGCTCTGAAACAGCAGCTCTGCAGCTCTGTAGTCACACAGGCGAGTTTTAGAATTTTAGTGTGGCACAAGCAAAAAACTTTTTGACAAGCCAAAAAAAGGAATTCCAAATTTCACCTCTAAGCCCAGAGTCAGCACTAACACATCTTTGTTAAAAAGGGCTCTTCAGGGAATCTGCCAAGTTTCTTCTATTGCTCAAAGAGCCTTCTGTGGCACCTTTAAGAGTATTTAAAGTATATATTTTTAAGTATTTACACTGACCCATGTAAATGGCATGTGCACACCCACTGGACTACAATGATGTTCCTTTTCTTTATGAGTTGGAAGTTTACTCATCATGTTTTTTAAAATCTCTGAACAACATGAGTTGCTTTGTAGAGCATGAAATCGTCAAACCGATAAAAAATTACATTTCTGGAGTGATTTGTAGATTCTAAGAATCTTAGGGGGCAGTTAAAGTTTTGGAGCATTCAACTGTAAGATTTTTATTTTTTAGAAAAAATGTACTCTTAAAAATATATCATACAAACAACTGTATGTTTGTTAACCTTTTAAAAGGTTTTTCACACTCATACACCTCATTAAAAAACATTATTTGATAAGCAGTTAACAGAACTATGGTTCTTTAGGGAACCATAAATGGTTTTGCTTTTGCATGACATGAACCTTTCTAGAACTCTTATTTTGAAGATGATATGAGAGACAGGCAGAGCATTTATGAAATAGTTTTCAAAAAGATTCCATTTAAATGTAATTTACCTCATAAAATGGCTTAATGTGTCTTTAAAAGTGTGTCCTCAATGAATGACCTTGATTACTAAAGTAGACATTGAACGATGGAGGAGTGGAGGACACTTCTGAAGAAAAAGATCAATCTGAGACACATCAGAGAAATATAAGGTGAAAATCCTTCACCTTCAGCAGTGAAGTCCAATTTTTACAGTTTAAGGACAGAAAAGCAGACTTTTCAGATACTTGGCCCACTCAGAAAACAGCTTGAAAAGGAGGTCAAGGATTTCACCAACTCTGGCACTAAGAGAGACTTGCTATTCTCAATGAGACAACCACTTCAGAGGATACACAATCACACAACGAGAAAGAGATCACTGAAAACAGCAGCAGCTCTTTACACTGGGTGGGAATTTCACATTGAACTGACCAATAGAACTTATACAAAATTACTTGGACTAAAATCTTGTTGCATTAACAGGCATGACAAAAGAAAAATTCAACAAATATCTGCCAGAAGAATGTCATTTTATCTTGGCATGGATTGTGGCAAATCTCTGGAACTGTTCTAGAAGACTAGAACATCATTCTTCTAAAAATATTCCATCAACTGGTATTTAATAGTTTGTTGTGGAGACCACTGTTTAACAAAACATTTTATTTATTCTTTTTCTTCAAGTTTTTCCTTGCCTCTGTTGCCATTGGCTTGCTCTTTGGGGGCTGGTTTCTGTAAAGCTGCTTTGTGACAATGTTTGTTGTAAAAAGCGTTACATAAAAACACTTAACTTGACTCATGCTGCCGAAACAACCCTGACTGTGGTGTACTTTAACTGTCAGTGGTATTAATGTTATGGCTGACTGGTGTGTATACACAATAAAATTGACTTATTCATTACAATACTGTAAGGGTTTTGTCTTTGGAAGTAAGCCCGAGTCTTGCAGCAATTTTAGGAGATTATTTTTACACTTTGAAGCAAAACAAGGTTCCTCCAGTACTACAGAAAAAACACAGGACCACAAAAACTACACAACTGACAACATAAATTGCATTGTGTGCAAAGATGTGCAAACATTGCAGGACCGTGCAAAGACAGACAGGTACAAAGGAAGACAGTGCAGCAGCGACCAGTGCACAGTTATGGATCTACCAGGTGCAATGTAGCAGGATGTGCAGAGATGCAATAATGTGATGTAAACAATGACACAAGGAGTAGGAAGAATGTAGCAGCAAGTTTAATATCAGTAATAAATATAAAGTTAAGGACTAATTAAGTGAGTAAGTGTAAGTGAGTTGAACATTTGGGGATGCAGCGTGTGGTGTAAATGTCTGTGACTAAGGGGAGAAAGACTCCAATGATCTTTTCAGCTGACCTCACTGTCCGCCGCAGGGCCTTGCGTACCATAACCGGGCAATTCCCAAACCAGACAGTGATGCAGCTAATCAGGTAGCTCTCAGTGGTCCCTCTGTAGAAGATGGTAAGGATCGGTGGTGGAAGATGGGCTTTCCTCAGTCTCCTTAGAAAGTAAAGACACTTTTTTTGGCTGTGGAGCTGGTGTTCAGGGAAAAGGGAAGGTTCTCCGCCAGGTGAACACCAAGGAATGTGATGTATTTGACCACCTCAATGCATAAACCATCAATGTGCAGTGAAAAGTGCTCACTTGTGTTTCTCCTGAAGTCAACAACCATCTCCCTTGTTTTGTCAGTGTTGAGAAGTTGTTAAGTGCATCTGGAAGGGAGACATCACCGTCACAGGCAGGTGTTGTTGTCCTGTGGTTGGTGATAGCCTTGATGCCCTGACGTAGGTGCCGTGTGTCACCGCTGTTGTTGAAGTGGCTGTGGATCCTCTGGGTGTATACAAGCTATGCTACCTTGATGATTTGAGATAGTTTGGCCCTCACTACTCCTAAAGCCTCTTTATCACCTGCTCTGAAAGCAGTGTCCTGGGTCTTCAGTAATGCATGCACTTCTGCAGAAATCCACAGCTTTTGGTTTTGCTGTGTGGTGATGAACCCGGAGACAGTGACATCATCAGTGCACTTGCTGATGTAATTGGTCACTGATGCTGTGTACACATGGCTAGGAAAAACAATAACAAAGATCACATGGCAAATATAAGCAAAGACTAGAATAACTAAACACAGAAGCATGACAATGATCAGAAAAACAAAACGATGAACAAGACCAGGTAATGTGTTACAAATAAAATTTCAAAATATATAGAAGAACAGCTCTATCAAACACCATCATAGGTCACAATGTTTTCATATGTAGTAAATGAAACCGGGTTGACAAATCACATTTACTGACTATGAAGAGCAGAACTCAATGTAAGAAATAAAATGGAAGAGAAGCAGCTTTTCTTGCATTGACCTAAAGGTGTTAAACATTTTCCAACACACATCAATTATTAATAAATTTCAACATTTTCCCAAAAAACATTAAAATTCTTTTTCAAATCACAGTAATTGGCAAGAAACAGCAATGGTCTCAACCAAACATTTTACACCAACAAAAAAACTTTTATTGTAGTGGTGCTAAATGATATAACAAACTTTTAGAAAGAGGTGTCAGGTACAGCATTCAGCAAAGCTTTGTCAATGCATTCACAAACACAGAGATAGAAATGGACATAAAAACACATTATACCTTTATAAAAGACAAGGGCAATCGGGCTGCCGTTTCGATCTAACACTCTCAGGCTAACATCAGTGAGTTAGCAGGTGGGGTAGTCTGCAGTGCCTGACCTTGCTTTACAAGACAGAGAATTCAAACACTAACTGAGCCTACGGCAGCAACTGGACCCGATAAAGAACGTCTGGCAGAACAAAAGATGCCAACCACTTCTGGATGCACATAAAGTTAAATCCCAGTGGAAAGGCAGTGATTCAAAGCAGTACAAACCAGAAACTGAAAATAAAATCCCAGGAGCCAGCTGCCACTGAAAGTGAGGGGTGCTTTCATATGTATCTGTTTGATCCACTTTCTTCAAGCGTTTGGGCCCCTGATCCACTTTTAAAGAGGCGTATGTGTGTAGAAAAAAAAATTGTGCCCTCAGTGAAGTCTGGAACTAGCCAAAAATGAATCGTAGACTGGTACCAAGCAGTGGAACATAAGTTTGGAGTGTATGGAAATTGTACCCACACACACTTAAGCTACTACAACAGTAAGGAGGCCAAAGCTTGATTTAACTTGTATATATCCAATAAGGGGCCTTGAGTCACAGATGAATCACCTTCTGACTAGCTGATGAACTAGTCTTTGACAAACTCCCAACTCAACTACAGCAAAAGTGCCTATACCTGGACTGGGAGGCCTGGTATCTGTAATCCCTAAAGCTGTGGACTAAACCACTCTTTAAGATTTAAACACAGTAGTAAAAACCCAAGAACCTTTATCAAATTACCAATGGGAGTCTGATAAGGCACAGGCAAAATGCCAGCCATCAGAAACAAGGACTCTGCATTGCCCAGTTAGACAACCTTGCTTATAAGGGCTTTAGCCCTTGTAACACACACAAGCGGAGAATGACGTAACCATGGCAAAATGTTGCCAACCCCTTTGAGCATTGCTCTCGACCGTGATTGCAGGGATCTCGACCACTCCTGCTGGTCCATCTGGGCGCCAACCCTTGATCGCTAACACTGGTAGCGTCCTTCTCAAATACAGTCACTAAACCTGATAATTAATAGGTAAGTTGAACAAGGTGTGTTTGACCAGAGAAACCACCAAACTGGACACCGTTCCTCCATGATAAGAGCTGCATTGGCACGCCTAGTTAATTTACCTGCCAGACTCAATATTTTGAGTTGATTGAACGTCTAATAGTAAGTTAATACAAAAAAAATCTCTATTTTATATTTTGGTAAATTGTTATTAGCAGTTTAGGGAAGTAAAATATTAAAGCTTTCTGACAACTTATTTGTTTAATTTAAAATCCTATTTCTTTAACAGTGTGGGTGCAGGAACCAAGTTCATGCTTTTATTACCTCTTGGACTCTTATGATCCACCATGCCTACTTACAGTAGATCAAAAGGTGTTAGTACATTACATTGCAAAGGCCACAGTTATAAAATAATCTTCCAAACAATGTTTGGGAATCAGACACAGTCCAGGCTAAAACATAATTGTTTAGTTAAGCCTTCTGTTAGTTCTAGATAAGAGGTAGATCTGAAGTCTTCTCAAGCATAGAGTATCCACTTGACTGTCGAGTGGTTGGCTGCCTTATGTCCCAGGATGCCCTCATGTCTGTGCTACCTTCAGGCTCTCCCTTTGTTTATATATTATCATAGCAAGTCTTGTTGGAACTCCTGCTACCCCTTCTGAACCTTGGTTCTTCCCAAGGTTTCTTCCTACAGCTTATAAAGTTTTACATTGCCTTTGGCTTGCTCATTAGGGGCTCAGACCCAGATGCTGTAAAGCTGCTTTGTGACAACACCAGCTGTAAAAAATGTTATAGAAATAAAATTGACTTGACATTTTTGCCTCCCAGTAACACAATTATGATGCCATTGTCTTACAGCTTGCAGTAGTGCCAGGTCCACTATGGCTTCAAATAACAAATGCTGCAGTAATCTGTGGCTAACACACTTTCTGATTTTGAAGTGCAACATGCAATAAATATGTTTGCAAAAAAGCTGGAAACATGACTTTTAAAAGAAAGTTACCATGCATGAAAGGCTAAATAGACAGTTGGGACAGTGTGCTAGTTATCTCAAAAGCTTATCTATACATTATTTGTTTATTTAGAATTTGACATATTTTGTTGTCATTTCATGACAATAGAAGTGAAAGGAAAAGAGCAAGCGTAAAGCTCAAACCATTCCAGACAGAAGGCCATGATACAAGAACATTGATGGTTTCTGGGTTTCTGTCCTGCATGTCTGCAATACAAAACAGCAACATACCTTTCCCAAGCCCTGATGAGTCCTCATAATCTAGACATCAATTAAGGATGGTATTAAAACACACATGAACACCACAATAAAAGAACACATAGTCTGACAGGTGAGAGCCAGAGAAAAATGTTCTCTCTTTTAACCTGTGAAAACCAAACCATGGAAGATTTTCTCTAAAAAGTGGGAGAACAGAAGTGGATTTCACATCTGGCTGATATGAAACAAAATGGTAAAAAAAAAGTGAATTATTTATCTACAGACCACTCACTCTGACCATGTCCTCCCTGTTGCCATTTATAGCTCAATTTAAGTGCCTTTCCACCTGACTGTGTGCTATGACATGGTTACTAATCCAAATTCTAAAATGTCTGTACCCTGGTCGAGAACTTGTCTGTTTACCATGACATAATGTTATCCGTGAGAGTATATAAGGTTCTCAGGATAGGGTAAGGACGTCATTTCCCATGTGACACGAGTGTTACCAGTAAACACAAACAGTAGTAGTGTCGTAGAATTATAGCAAAAAAAATGGCAGATGTCAGAATTGAGTTGGACTGGTTTGGTCCCAAAAGAATCTAAATAACTGCAGGTCTTTGATCATTTTAGCTCTCATATTGGCCTAAAACAGCTTTATCAGCCCCATTTTGAAAAATTATTATGTGGACCGAAGAGTCAAAATTGAAACCTTTTGGGATAACAGGGCCCTGTTACGTCTGGCAAAATGATAACACAGCATTCCTCAATAAAAACATTGCGACAACTGTGAAACATGATGGTGAGAGTGCAATGGTGTGGAAATGCTTTGCTGCAGAGCCTGGGCAATTTACCATAACTGATGTAATGAAGAATTCTGCTTTCTTCCAACTCCTGCAGAAGAATGAACATTATTCACTTTTCTTAATTTTGTTCTTGATAAAGAGAATTCATTAAGAGAATCTATGTCAGATTCATATCCAATTATTTTACACAAACGTCAGCACTCAAATGTGCATGAGTCAGTGAAGGTAATTTCTGTTCTTGCTTAAAAACAATATCCAAGTAAGGAATAAAATGTCAGAATGTACACAAAGTCACTGGACTTTAAGATGATATTTCTTCTTTAGAACGGTTGGTGAGTGGAGGCCCAGTGTCTGGTCAATAGTTAGAGATCTGACAGTCAAGTGTAGTAGAGTTATGCAACAAGACAGCAGGCTGGAGTACAGGAAGACATTCTACTCTGAATGGATAAAAAGAAGCAAAATAAAGGTGAAGCCTACTCAGTGTGTTAACATCACTAACCCCATTGAGATGCTATGGCAGTTCAGATTTTCTTTACTAAATGAAATTAAAACTGTGTTTTGAGCATGCACGTGTTTTTCTTTCCTTGCATTACATATAATGATCTAAGACCACTTAGAGTTAAAGAAAATACTAAAGTAAATACTTTTTTTTCTTCGCAGTGTATTACATACTAGAACTTGATAAACAAAAGCTGCTCAGGAAACAGTAAACACTAAACACTTATTTCAATGCTACAGTTGTGAAATGGCAACAAATGGATGGATTTTGTGAGTTTTGGATTAAATTGAACTTCCCAAAAAACATGACACATTTCCTTAACATTAAACATGAACACAAAAGTAAGTTACTCATTACATAACTTATGTTAATAACTGTGTAATTAAATATCCAAATCATCATGGTCAAAGAAAACACAAATATCTCTAAAACAGTAACTTTAGAGGAGAAGACAAAAAGCAATGTCTACTTCTAATGTGACTTATTAGAAGTATATATATATATATATATATGAATGCATGACAAAATGACAAAAATATAAGATTATAATAAGATGTCCAGCAGTTAAAATCTTTTCATGATCATTAAGCTTCTAATTACTACAGTTACAGTCAAACTAGCATTAATTAGCAGCACTGTACTTACTTTCTTAGCACCTCTAACAACTGCACACCTGTAGCTGATAAAGCCATTTTCACAAAACGACTGTGTGTTTGAGTGAGTGAGAGAGAGAGAGAGCAGGACAGAGAGAAAGAGTGAGAGAGAGAGAAAGAGAGAGGGAGAGAGAGAGAGAGAGAGAGAGAGAGAGAGAGAGAGAGAGAGAGAGAGAGAGAGCTCACACCTGACAGGATTCTGTTATGGGGTAAAAAGTAGGCAGAGAGAGAGAGAGACAGAGAAAGGAAGAGAGAGTGAGACAGAGACAGAGAGAGAGAGAGCCACAACAATAAAACTGCAAAGCATTAATAAAAGGGTAAGCATAAGGATCTGAGGGCCAAACTGATGGCTAGATGACTGGGCTACAGCATCTCCAAAACTGCAGGTCTTGTTGGGTGGTTCCTGGTATGTAGTGGTTTGTATCTACCAAAAGTTCTCCAAGGAAGGAGAACCGGTGATTTGGTCATGGGTGCTAAAGGCTGTCAATTACCTGGGGAAGAGGCACAATGAAGCACTATGGGAAGCAGGCAAGCTGGTGGAGGCAGTGTGATGCTCTTGGCAATGTTCAGTTGATAAACCTGGGATCCTGGTCTCATGTGGATGTTAAGAATGAGACACAGTGATGTCTCTGTGGTGAGATAAAGTAAGCAAGTGTAAGATATTTCTGTCTTTCCTTTTTTCTTTTTTACTGATTATTCTTGGACTGACTGTATGTCTGTTTAATTAATCCAGCTGCTAATCAACTTAGCATTAGTCACTTCTGATCACTGCATGCAGCAAAATTTCCAAGATAAGTTCCACATTATTTAATTGTTGTAATGTAAAATAAAAAAATACAAAGAACTCATATTTGTTTTAATCCAATAAGGTACATTTTTAATAATCCTGCTGACTCAGATTTCTTTACAGTGTTGTTATTAGGGGTCAATGTCTACAACACAAATATTTTACACAAAACTTTAATGTGCACCAACATGTATCTACATGCTTAAATTGCAATGTTAATGACCAATAGCTCCCCAGAGGTGCAAATTGCCAGTTAACATTCTCCTCCAAGTGTGTTAGGCCATTGTCCAACAATGCTGCATTAGCAGCAGTTTGAAAAGATGTGGTGCTGCTTCATTTGACTAGCCTTCACCCTTTCAGTGTTGGTGGTATCATCTAAAAGGGGAAGTTCAAAGTACTGGGTGGAATTGGACATGATTAAGTAGGAGGGAAAATGTGTGGAAAGAAAGTATGTTGATGGTGGTAAAAGTGTAAAATAGTAACAAATTTGCAAAGAAATTAGCTTTCTCTGAGTACAACAGCCTGTATTGAGAGATAAAATGTGACATTTTCCCAGTTGGACTGAAGATACATTTGTAGGTGGTTTCAAACCTGATTCAATTCGGAACTAAAGATTACATTCCACTATATTGTTTAACTTGCATATTTGTCTATGTGACAAATAAAAAGAGATCTTAGATCTTGACCAGTCAAATCATTTTTCATGGCTCTTGTCATCATTCAGGTGCAATGTTTGTCAGAATTTGTGACAAGGATCACATTCTGTTGAGTTGAGGCCTGTAACAGACACAAGGAGCATTTTACTTTGTAAGCTGTAGTTAAAATATTGCATCAATGTTCTGCTAGTTATAGTTGTTAAAGAATAAAAAAAACCCATCAAGCTCTAAGGTCATAAATATGCTTTGCCTGCCTGTCTCCAGTCAGCATGATTCATTACTGCAGCAACCGATATGAACATGCAGCATGAATGTGAGTAAAGTCAGATCGCATAAATCAGAATTGGTCATTTGAAATTGAAATCTGCACTCAACAGATTTAGGGACAAAATGATGAATTAAATGATGAATTAAACTCCTCAGACGCCTGGTTCCATTCACTGCCACTGTGACTATCCATGATCTAATTCTTAAGCATGATTAAAATCTGGTCATGCATTAGCATCCTGTTCTCAAGCCTTATCAAGATATTTTAATTAAAAAGGGTGTTACCAGTGGGGCTCTGTACATGTGTGATAAAATGTTTGCCATTATGTACAGAGCACCTGACATTTTCACATGGTGAACAATATGAGAACGACATATAGGCTTATTGATGATGCAGTCAGCCCTTTGTTAAACTGACCCTCACTAACATAATGCATTTGTTCTAATACAACAGGTTAAAACACTGAGCCACAGAACTGCAGGCCTTGCTGTAAACCCCATCACAAATGATAGAGACCTTGGCCATTAGCTGATGAGTTGAATCAGGTGTTAAATCAGCAGAAACTCTACTGCATTGCTAACATGTCTAATATTAGATGTTCAATAGAGCTTCGGCTGGATGGAAAGCTCCAGCGGCAGAGGCCCCTGGGGGAACATGCTTCTGTCCTTGACGTGCCTGCGGGGCTTCACTGTGATGAGCTGATGCTATCTATGTTTAGTCTTCAGGCCATGTTCATATATTTAATTAAAATAGCCTTGGCCAGTCCACACAGAGACCACTTATCTATCAGAGAGAGAGAGTGGAGGATGGGGGATGCTGCCCTCCTCCATCACCCTCTAATTTAAAGATTATCAGCTTTGATTGGCACCTGGAAAGGACTGGAGGGAAGGAGAGAGGAGGAGGAAGACAGAGAGAGAGGGAGAAAGAGGGGAGGAAAAAAGGAAACGAAACAATAGAAAAGTGACCTATTAGTTCCAAGCACAAGCACCCTTGTCACCACCTCACTGGTACAGATAAAGACCAAAAAAAAAGAAAACGATAGAGTTGTCATGGCAACTATCTCACCTAGAACAACGTGGATGAGGCAGCTGGAATTGCAGAGTTCCTCTAACGATCGTTGGAGTCCAGGATCTGAGGGATTCTCAAGAGACTATCAAGTTCAGAAAAGTCTGCAGATAAAGCTAAATGCCTCCAGCTAATTGATCTAAACTTTATATAGAGATGTACTGAGCCCTCTCAATTTATGTCTGGCATACACTTGAGTTCTTAAACAGTCGATTGGGATCACAAATAGCTACACCTGAAATCTGTGTAACTCTTCTCTTCTGCACAACTCTTGCTTTGGATAAATAATTCCTTGAAAATTATGCCTCCTGTGTTAAAAAGCTGGTTGGTGATCGTGGCATGTTCAGAGTTTAATAACAGTAGTTAATATACAGTAAGGGGCCCAAACATTTGACTTCAGTCTCCTTTTTCTATGTCATGAATATTATTATCAGACCAGTAGTGAAAATATTTCTGTTTTGCACCTAATACAATGTTTGTAATTACATATTATTATATAACTATAATCGGCATAATAGTTTGACCAAAAAAGGAAAACTTTGAAAAAAAAAATGAACACAAATTTTAGAATGCACTAATAACTCATACACCTGAAAAGCAAGCAAACACATTTGTTGGACTTCAATTAGCAAACCTGTGTTCAAAAGTAAGCTATGTACTAGTGCTCTCAAAAAATAAGTAGCAGTTACTGGAAGGCCAATCTGCTGCAAAATTTCATGATTTCCCTGTTCAAATGCACCTGGTTTAACTTGCCTGTTGTCAGGTTAAATTAGCATATTTGAGGAGGGAGAACTACAAATCTGTGTTTGGCATCAGCCCTTCAAGACTGAGCACCCATTTTCTAAACATTTACCTTCTCAGGAAGGTAAACATGGCTAAAAACATAGCATGTGCTTAAGCATAAAAACTTTTCACAGATCCTTAAAAAATCCCATATACTAATGAGCCTGTCTGACATTTATGGAAGTAACAGAAGGATTTATGTAAGGAGAGGATTAGGAGAAAGCACAGTGTATCAAACCAGTCGTAAAGCATGGTGGTGGGAATATTCTAGTCAGTCTTGCCCACTCTAGAGTTTATAATCAGTTTTCATGCACTTCCAGTTCTTAAATCCAAATGAATGTCTTCCTCATGTTTATGTATAAAATACTGATATTATTACTTGCCAGTTGAGGGCTTAATACACTTCAAAATTTCTTGTAGCATTGTGATGCGAATTACTGCCTAGACTGAGGACATGCTGTCAAAAAATTATCACTTCATTGATAAAAATGCCACAGTCCATACTTCCTGTGAAAAATACAAACGTTACTATATTCAATGTATATCTTTATCTTAAAAACTGTTAAAGAAAGCACTGATTTTAAATTATTTTAATATCTTGCTATCTATTATCTCATTAAAGTTACTCTAACAAGTTGCTCTCTAATTAGTGCAATGGAGTTTATCATAAAGCAGTTAGCTACCTAGAACAAATTTATTTTAAGTAATGGTTTAGTGTTACCTCAACAAAAAAATCCATGGATCTCTCTCTTTTCCTCCTCTCTCATTTCACCATATCTATTCAAACTCACTTGCCCTTGATCAAATGTGTCCTGACACCAGTTCATTTAACATTTATTCTCAAATTAAAGCCATTAATAGCAAAGTGGCCTTGTTTTTTTTTACTGCAGTAACAATTCCACTGTTCTAGGAAGCCTTTCCAAATGACATTGCTGAAATGTAATTCCACTCAGCCACAAGAACATGTGTACAGAGAACATAGTGATGTCAGCAGTAATAGTGACCTTAGACTGATAATCTTAAAGGTGCTCAATGGAGATTCCTTCCTCCAACTCTTCCCAAAGTTTCAGGAGTCTTTCAGGAGAAGATTTTCAGTAGTGTTTGCCTATAGCTTTCCTCAAGGTGTTCAATTGATATTCATCATGCCAACTTATCCTACAGGATTTCCAAAGAGCTTCATCACTCCTAGTCATCATTCCAACTCATTCCACAGGTTTTCCATGGTGCTTCATCAATGCAGCACATCCCAAAGGTGTTTAATGTATAAATAAGCACTCCAGTTTCTCCCAGAGACACTCATGTGTTTCAAGAGATCCTGATCACTCAATCTTATCCCAGAGATGGTGGCTGGTCTTTCATCATTCCAACGCATCAAGTTTTTCAATTGCACAAAAAACACAATCTATCTTAATAGTTAATCATTAGACCAGACAGGGCATCTGACCAGCTTTGGAATATGTATATTATGTTTTCGTCATTCCTTAAGTGAAAAATCTCTAAGCATTTGTAGAAGTCTGCAGATAAAGGAATCCATCTACTCACTCCATCTAGAAGTGCATTTGCTAATGATTTGCCAAGGGTAAAATCTTTGAAATATCAGTGTGTGTAAATTTTTACTACTAAATAAAAGCTGCAGTCCTTACAGGGATAAGCATACAAATGTCCTCACTGTGCAGAAATATTTATGGATTTTATCATGCTGGGGATATTTGATCCCCATAAAGAGCAAAAAAAGTTGTAAAAACCTAAAACAGCATTTTGATTGTTTCAGTAAAAAGAAATATGTAATTTTTCCAGAGGAAGTTGTCCTCTAGGATTCTATCAGTCTTAAGGCAATATAATCAGTGCTGGAGGATGTATGGAATCTTTGTTAAGCCTTCAGATAGACTTATTCACCTCTGGTTTTCCTTTATTTTGCTCTATTTCAGCGACTTTTACCACCAAGGGAAAGTTTAGCAAAGGTTTAATGTGTAGAGGAAAGAAGTAACTACTTACATTTACCTTACACTTATAAATAAATGGAGGTGGATTCATAATTCTGCAATTTTCAAATGACTATCCTTTGTATTACGTATAATTATGAGAAAAAGAATCTGCTTTTTTGGGGATTGTAAATGTATTAATGGAGTTAGGAGAATTTCTGTCCGAGTTACTGTTTGCTAACATATTTGAAGGACTTAGTTACACTGGGTTTCTTTGTGACCTTGCAGACAATTAAACAGTCCAATCTTGGAGTAAACTCTTTTGGTCAGGTATTCCAGGAGAGTGTAATAAGCTTGTATTTCCTCCTTCGCCTGTCTGACTGTAGATTGGTGGAGTCCAAACTCGATTTTTTTTAACCTTTTCTGGCCTGATGAGGATCAACATCTCTCTTTCCGAGTTCCTCAGAAATCGTTTTATTTGTGCCACGATACACCTCCACAAACAAGTGTTGTGAGGATTCCTTTTTTGGTAGTTTTTCTTTTAACAATACAGTTTGCCAATATATGCCTGACTGTCCATAAATAAACAGCCAAGTGTAATTTCCCATTTCTCATTTGTTTTATTACAATGTGTTTTAAGGGCTTGCATAAAAATAGGATCATGTCTTATTTATAGAAATATAAAAATACACAGCTGTTTCCTGTTGTCAGGTTTTGAATTAGGAAGTATTTGTGAAGTAAAACTACTGATGAACTGATTAATTTCTCAAATAATAAACTCACTACATCTAAGTACATGAACAAACTGCAACATAACCAAGACTTACACTTACATTGCATGGAAACAAAGACATGGACAGGGAATCCAACAGGATATATAACAGCATATGCAACAGTGCTAACAACATATACCAGACAAGAGACAAGGGCAAACATAGGGGTATAAATACACAAAACAAGATGGCAGACACCTGGGAGAGGAAGGAGCACAGAGACAAGGCACAGCTGATGAGACTAACAACCGGGACAACTGACTTGAAACTGGTAAAAGTGTAGCTCTACAGTGAGCTCAGTCCTCCTGTGTTAATCAAAACATGATTGGCAATTTCACTGACACCATCTAATAATGTTGATAGATGATCCAAGAGCCCATCTCCTGAAGGCCTAACCAATGGGAATGGTCGTATCTACCTACATATTACAGAGAAGAAAATCTGAGCAATTTTCAGCATAAAGAATTTAAGCACTGTTTTTATAAAAAGCCTAGCTTAGTACAATGTCTGCTCATTAACCAGTGATGACTGAGTAGCAACAGTAAGAAAAGAAAACAACAGTGTCGGATCCCATTGCGCTCCTGTACTCTCACCCGAACATCATCACTGCAGCAGCACACACAGCAGAGCAGCACACGCACTTTTATCAGCATTATTACACACACAGTCCGCAAGGTTACAGCAATTTCTCTACAATTACTGCTGCTCACTCCCAAAACAGCCTCAAAACACCTGAGAGAGAGAAAGAGAGAGAGAGGTGTGTCCTTCTCTGTCAGACAGAAGGGTATCTGCAGTGTGAGGCGTGTTACAGGGGGATTTGCTGAGGGATTAAGCGAGAGGTGAGAGAAGAACGTGCTCCAGGACAGCGAGAGAGGAAGAGAGAGAAAGAGACCGAGAGAGGAAGAGAGAGAGGAAAGAAAGAAAGAGATTCAGAGAGGGAATGAAAAAATATGAAAGAAAAAAGAAAATTGAAACAAATAGTGAGTTAGTAAGTGTGTCAGGTAGCGAGTGAGGTAGAGAGTGAGTGAGTTTGGGTGAGGCAGCGAGTAAGTTAGTGACTGAGGTACTGAGTGAACGAGTGAGGTAGTGTGTGAGTGAGGTAGTGAGTGAGTGAGGTAGTGAGTGTGTAAGTAAGGTAGGGAGTGAGTGAGTGACTGAGGGAGTGAGTGAATGAGTGAGGTAGTGAGTGAGTGAGTGAGGTGATGTGTGCGTGAGGTAGTAAGTGAGGTGGTGAGTGAGTGTGGTAGTGACTGAGGTAGTGAGTGAATAAGTGTGTGAGCTAGTTAATGAGTGAGTGAGTGGTGAGTGGGGTAGTAATTGAGTGAGGTAGTGACTGAGGTAGTGGGTGAATGAGTGAGGCAGTGAGTGAGAGTTACTGTGTGAATGAGTTATGTAGTGTTGAATGAGATAGTGAATGAGTGAGTGAGGTAGAAATTGAATGAGTGAGGTAGTGGACAGTGTGGACTGCCAGATTGGTCTGTACATTCTTACAGCCATGCAGATCACAAAACAGGCCTCTGAATTCCAGAATCTAGTTGAGGTAGAATGTGTGTATGCATGTGTGTGTGTGTGTGTGTGTGTGTGTGTGTGTGTGTGTGTGTGTGTGAGAGAGAGAGCCTTTGATGCTGAAACCTGATGAGTAAGCATATCTGTGTGTTTCATGGGCAGTGCTGGTTATGAGCTGCTGTAATGACTCATTAATTATGTGGAGTGTGTGTGTGGGTGTGTGTGTAAAGATGTGTTTCATCAATACTGTGAATGAAAGTCGCAGTTCAGCATTTCCCATTAACTCTCGCACTTTACAAATGCCACTCAAACTGACACACACAGCAACAGCACAGCCACAAAACACTGCACTCACACATACACACACCCCTGCACATCCACAATAGCCCACGAAATGTCATTTCAGTGAACTCTGAAGGCTGATCAATACAGTCTCTGAACAGTTTAGAGAAATAAGGGATAAAATAAATGGAGCTGTAGCCATAGTGACCAGCCTCCCTCCCTTTAAATTTATCTATAGAAAAACAGGATTTCAAAACAAGTTTTTCTCTCAATGGTTGATTTAAGTGGTCGTCATATGAATCCACAATAAAAGTTTTACATACTGATCGACACTCAGCAAAACACTTAAGAGGCAGATGTTTCTCCACTGTTTGATGTATTTATCTCTGTAGCTGAAACGGACCCCCACTCCCTCAGTAGTGCGGTGCTGTATTGCTTTCTCACCACTAGCTTTTATCAGTCATCACCTGTGACATGAAGAACACAACTTTAGCTGCTTGAGCAAGGAAAAAGTTCTTTTTACGCATAGCTTTAGACAGTGGTGTAGTGGTGTCTGGACAGCTAGATACACTGTCCACACACTGTGAACACATACCATTTCCCCATACATTCTAAAATTGAAATTGACTGTCATTGTAAACACACCCCAACACACAAATTGCACCACAATGAAATGTGACTTCTACATTTAACCCATCCACACATGGAGCAGCAGGCAGCAGGCAGCTATCAGCATCACCCTGGGAGAAGTATAGCAGGAGAGTAAGTTGCTCAAGTGATACCTGGGCTGGGACTTGAACCTGTAACCCAGTCAAAGATTCCAACATTTGGGGAATTCACAAGGGTCAGCACAACCGAAGTGCAATGGCTGAGGCTCACCTTGGACGAACCGCCTTTGTGTTCATAGTATCGCCCCTGCCGGGTAAATATAAGTGAAGGACCTAAATCTGGACAGAGGGTGTTTTCACTCCTATAGGTCATTAACTGTAGTCTGACTTAGGTGATGAACTTGTAAACGTGGAGTTTCTTCCTCTTGGTTTGGTTTCTTTTCACATCGTTGAGATATCGAATTGACCAAAATGCGTCACTACAAACCCAGTGTGAACGTTTAGTCTGCTTATTGGTCAGATGTGTCTGGGATGAGAGCAAGAAAAAAAGCAACACAGGAAAAAGCTCCTGTGTTCTACACTAGTGCAGATTCAGTTTCACACCAGAGTGCGATTACTGCATTCACAGTTGCCTAATCCCAACCACAAAGGGGTAAAGCGCATTATGGTTTGATTCAAATGAACTAAAGGCTGAAGGTGTGGACACACCTTAAAAGTCCTGTGTAAAACAAATGTATTACAAATTTACTATATGCCAATACAAACATATAAAAATAAGCACACTGATGGGATTTTGAATAGTATGTTAGCTCTATGTATCTTCCATTAGTTAGGGCTTCAGGAGCTGGACTGAAAGCCTTATTTGTCAAATTTACTACTAGTGTATTTAGAAAATAATTGCATGTTTTTTGTTTGGTGCTTTATATTTAATGCAGACATTTGAAGCTTGTATGAAGCTTTTTATTTTTATAATATAAAGCTTGTAACTGACATTAGCATTTATTGGACCTTATCGAAATCAATTTTACAGTGACTGAGTAAAATTTTGAGACAGAAATGTCAACGCTGAAACCTTGTTAAACTACAGATGATTAGTGACATTTTCATATGTTATAATGTAATTTTCATAACAGGGCCCCACACATTGTTAATCAGAGCATTTGAAGTCAGCCACAAACCACTGACAAGTTAAGTGAATAACTCTCATTATATCAATCTTTATTTTATTAAAGTTCAGTTAATGTGTTGGACGCAGAAAGTTTGGGCAATTGTAATGATTTGAGGGCCAAACTGTGGTCGCTTCAGGACTTGATCAGAGAATCCAAGAAAGCAGGTCTTGTGGAGTGATCTAGGCATGAAGTAGTTAGTGCCTACCAAAAAAGTGATCCAAGAAAAGATTACTGGTGACAGGGTCGTGGGCACCAAAGGTTCAGTGATGGAGAGAGGATTAGTTTGCCTGGTCCAGTCCCACAGAAGAGCTGCTATGGTTTCAAAAGTGAATGCTGACTCTGAAGAAAGATTTCAGAACACATAGTTCAACACAGTTAAAGCTGTTTAGGCAGCATGAGGGAGACATGCTTAATATTAGGCAGGTGGTGTTAATGCTATAGAGCTTGGCAACTGACATCACAGTGCAGTGAGTGCAGTATGGGGTGGGACCACGATATTGTGTGGCAATAAATCAAAACAAACAATGCAATGACATATGTACACACACAAAAGCACAAACAAACCTACACACTTGTACGACTTGCGCTAAATATGTATAAAATTAGTTCCAAAGAAAGAAGAGACTGTACAGAGACAAACTACTACCGGTAGCAAAGAAACATTGCTCTGAAGCAATGGATTCATGATCATGATGCCTCATCTCCTCTCACCTTTCCCAATATTTTTACCAACCTTTATGAGTGGACTGACTTTCGGGAGTACTGGTAGTTTTCACTGGTGGTAGGCTGCTTGATAAGTCAGCCAATAAGCCACATAATATTCAAAATATAGGCAAAACTGCAGTTTAATATAGACTGGTGTGTGAGTAACAGCATAAATTAGGTGGGAAAAGCAATTAATGAAAAAAGATAAAACAGACACAGCAGCTTCCCTGCGTCTCTGACCCAGGTTCGAAAGGAATAAAGAGCACAGTCTTTTTCATGGTGAAGTGTTTTTTTTGTGATCATGTCTATCAGTTTTACAGGCAAAGCTTTGTCCAAGTTATCATAATTTGTTTTTTTACATATAAAAATGTATAATGCTGACACACACTCTGTATTTCTCTCTCTATATCTCTGTTTCCCTCTCTCTCTCTCTCTCACACACACACACACACACACACACACACACACACAGAGGTACTGCATAAACAAAACTGTGAGACACATAAAAATGAGTTATTGGTCGGGTTGCTGGAACCTTTCACATGCATAGAAAAAAAAATCATTGGAAATGAGTAACATATTTAACAACAAACCTGCACAAACCAACACACACGCAACAGCGGCCCAAGCACTGACTTAATCAGTAATTTATTTGTTGGCAAACAAGTTTCACTGTTACAACAAATATTAGTTAGGAGGTCATTCAACTTCAAAAATCAATAGAAAAGAAAATAAACAATAAATAAAATCAATGATTACCCTTTCCGCGAAGGCCAAAACTTTAATATGTGTGGCTAAATTTTAGCGACGAATTGCTTTTTTTTTTTGTCGATTTATCTCCTCGTTGTATTTCGCGAACAGAAATAAATAAGCATCTTTCTTGCTTCGCCAGAATGAAAATGCAAACAGACATGTTCACTTCTCTCGCTCCAAAAAAGTGTTGTTTAATGAGTCAAACCTCTGCACAGGTTTATACAGGAGTGCACTTCTTAACATGGAATTCTTCCTTTTTCTTCTTCATCACTGGAGTCTTCCTCTGCTGTCAGATTCAGAAGGAAATTGGACTTTAGCCCCAGAACTGGCATCACTTTTTCATCAGCTTTTTCTATCACCTATAGCTACACACTGAAGACGCGCAGTCGGAAAAATGTACGCTTGTTGAAGGGGATAAATAAAATCATCTGTGGCTACATCGCCTTTGTTTTTTTTTTTTTGGTGTTTTTTTTTTTTTGTTGCTTTTTTTCTGTGATTTTATTTGCTGCTGCTGTTCATATGGAATCAGAAAAGAAAGAAAAACGACAAAGAAAGAGAAGATGAGAGCAGGATTGAAGTCCAGACCGAGAACCGATTCTAAATCACCACGCTTACAGAGAAAAAAAAAAGAGGAGACCGTTCAATTGCTAGTAGCTGTACACTTACATAGAAATATCTTATAGTTCTCTGATATTAGTTTTTTGTCTCCACTTTTTAATATTTGTTATTAATACAGCAAAAAACAGAAAAAAATATGCTCTACGGCATGTCGTGTGATAAAGTCGTCCTTTTTGCTTTTCCAATGCTTTTCCAAAACCTCCAGTCTCTCGCTCCACTTATCGGGACTACTGCAGCAAAGTGTACCGACCTCATCGGACAGGAAGAAAAAACATTTAAAAAGCAAATGTCATTTAAAGAAGTGTATTAAAATAGTTTTTTCCGCTGTGTCCTCTGCCCTATTTTAACTGCAGCAGAGTATGGGCACTGCGTCAGTAGTAGAAATGTCTGTTTTCGTAAATCCTTTGGGATGTACCAACACAAAGAGTTTATCTCTCGTCCTGCTAAATAATACATTACTCTGTGAGGGGTCCAGTCCACCGTAGGAGAGTTCTACAAAGAACGTCCAATAAGCTTGTGTCCAGATAACCACAATCCTCCAGTTCTCTCAAAATTCAAATACAAAAATCAGGGATTGGTTTTTTATTGTTTTTTTTTTCCTCGTTTTTTACGATTTTACGAGAACACGTACAAGAAATGTCTACGACTGCGGACGAGTGACCGGTACAGGAAAGCAAAGGAGACCACGCGAGGAGGGAGCTTTGTCAGGAGGAAAAAGGAGTCAAGGGAATCTGAGCGCTGTGTATGTGTGTGTGTACGTGTGTGTGTGCAAAGAGGGAGCTGGTGGTTGTGTGTTGCACTTGCAGCGATGCAGCCACTGGAGTCACTGACCCTCTTCCTGGAGACCCAATTTTTGGCAGCAAAGTTTACATCCAAACCACATCTCTTTCTCTCAGTTATCCCTAATGCACCCGATCTAGTCAATTGTACTTTTATCATTCAGCGTTCATTTGGACTGTGGAATCTAGCTGCAACTCTGGAGTACCACCTATGTGAGGTCCTAGGCTGGGCAGAAGAAGCCCTGCTAAAATGTTCCATTAAGGTGACAGGGTTAGCTGCTTCCACAATCCTGCCAGCTGGCTTTCTGGGTAGCTTACCACGACCATAATAGTGGTCAACTCATCCGATTTTATGCTATTTTAAACATAAGGATGCAACTACAGTAAACCCTCTTGAAACATTTCATTTTTACTTTCACACTAGTAAGTAAGCTAACTAAGCTAGAGAGCTACCTAGCTGACAAACATCTGCCAAAATTAGGCCTTTTTCTGCCCAATGATTTTGGCCTAACCATGCTTTGCTCATAAATGCATTATTTCATATTGTTGTGGAAATAAACATGCTAAATAGCTAAAATGCCATTAGCTTTCATCCAACTGAGACTATGAAATAAGGTTAAAGGGTGAAGAGTGTTGAGGGCTATCATCATTCAGAGTAGGGCTTTCAGTTCCTTCCTTCTCCAGAGAAATATAAAAATATTTGCTACTGTTGCTACAGTAGTTATGGAAAAACTGCATTTGTGGGTTAAGCTTATACAGGTAAATTAATGGAGCTTTAATGGAGCTACACCAGAGATTTTGGTTGGATTCTGCAAGAAGGTAGATCTCCAGGACCAGGGTTCAGTGACCTATAAACTGCTCTATAAGCTGGTGACGAGGTGGGGGGGCTCCTGTGGCGTCTCGTCAGCTGATGAAGATGACGCTTCGTCCTTGTTGCTCGCGGGGCCAATAAAGCCGTCGCTGCTGCCGCGGCCCAGCTGGTAGTAAGAGTGCAACTGGTGCAGGTGGTTCCTGGAGCCCAGGTTAGGCATGCTCTTGTAGTACACGTCGTCAGCCTCAGCATGCGTGTGCCCTTCTCCGCCTCCTCTGGGCAGGGTGCGGGCATCCGGCCGTGGCTCGGGTGACTCGAGCGAGTCTCTCTGGGGCTCAGGCGTCTCTTGTCGCTGTTCTTCCGTCAGGAGAGGGAAAAAACTCTCGCTGTTCTCCTGAGGGAGGCGGCGGCGGGAGGCGGAAGGGCCAGGGCCAGAACCAAAAGATGAGAGGGACTGGGCAGGGAGGGAGGGCCGCTGCCGTGGCAACAGCGGGGCGTCCGAGTCCGACTCCTCGCGAATCAGCTCCAAGCCCAGACCCTCATCTGGCACAAAAGCCGGAGAGTCATCCAGGTCCAGGGAAAGATCGATGGGCAAAACGGACTGATCCTTGCCTCGGATGCTGCCGTTGTTGCTAAGGTTGGTGAGGTTGCTCATGTGGCTTACATTGCTCACATGTGCCACGTTTCCGACATTGTTGACCAGCTTGTTGACGAGGTTGCGGCTGTGCTCGGCCGAGCGCTCACGGTTGTTCAGGTAGGAGGGAAGGTAGTTAGAGGTCAGCTCTTTGAGGATGCGTTTCTCCAGTGTGGTCTCCGGGTGTGGCCCACCGAAGCCGCGCTCGATGATCCGCACGCAGTCGCTCACATAGTCCGCACCAGCTAGGCTATAGCTGTTGCCATGATTACCATTCAGTGGTAGAGTATCCATGACACTTGTATCCCGGGCATTGTTCAGAATTCCCTCTGAAAAATAAGATAAAAAAAGTTTGAAAGAAATCCACAAGTGCACACACACACACACACACACACACACACACAGGCTCGGTATGAAAGAACATGCACGCTCACAACCAGGGATGTGGGTTTGTGTTCTAAAAATCCTGGTGATGAATTTTTAAGTAGCAAATATGTTATTTACATATTTTTTACCAACTAGAGGTAAACTAAGGTTTGGTTTGAGAACCTTTGACTTTGACTCAAACAAAAATGTAATAATGTGTTGAAAGATAACAATATGCACATACAAGTGATACACCAAACTTCTGGTGTGCACCCTCCTTACTCTTAAGGATCATTATGCAAATTAGCTCAATGTCGACCAGTCACATCAGCATGGTAACCATAGTTAAGCTATGTGGTGAAGATTCAACAAAAATGACATACTTATAAACACAATCCTCATTGTGCATTTAAGTGCTAATTCTTTACCACTTTGACTATTGTTACCATTCTGATATATATATA